>JAEBDU010013266.1:97897-108867 GCA_016802625.1 Heliconius numata
ATATAGATTTAGTCAAGAGAAAATATTTTTATTTGACATTTGAAAGGCTTCGCGTTCTTACTTTACGACAGTCTTGGTTCTGTTTTGATTTTCGTGTTATTTCCAGTCGCAACTTGAGTTAAAGTTGCTAAGTTTTTCGCTTTAAATAAGATATACTCGTATAAAGTATGTGTTTATACATATATTCTTAAGAGGCAACATTTAAAAATAATTATGTAACAAAAAATATATTAAATCATTTTTAAATATTTAATATTTTTTTTCCTCGCTTTGGTAACTAAGCATCCGCCGAGATTTCGGCGGAGTGTCTTAACACCAGCTTCCCAGATTCCCTCTGCCTACTCTTCTATGTGTGTTCTAGAGTTTCAGTTTCATAATCTAGTTGCTTAAAAACAAGGAGCTGAAAAATAATTAAAAAATCTGTAAAAGATAAATATACCTCGTATAAGCATGCTACTAAAAATTTAGTCCAATCCTCCTGCATCAGAAAATTGTGGCATATTACATTAGAGAGAATTAATACAATTCTAAATGTGGAACCGGCGGTATTCCACGACGATATCCCCCTCCCATGAATAAGTGAGCACTGCCTTTATTTTAACGACTTAAACAGTGAATTTGAAAATAAGAGCTATATGCATAATTTATCGCACTCTGACCCAAAGCGATTCGAGGTTTCATTTTAAAACGTGATATCGGAACATTCGGGATGATGTGAAATTTTCGAATTTTGTACTTTTGAATTTTTGAAGCCTATAAACGTTTTTAGTTGGAACGATTCTATGGGAATTTAAAGGCGGTTACTCATACAGTTTCTTATTTTATTATGTTTTTTAAGATTCATGCTGTATTCCGAATATAGCAGGGCAGACGCTCAGTTCTTCACATTCCACAAATTAGAGACATTATGTTTTGAGTGGCTTAACTCAACGCCGCACTTTGCCTTGTTACCAGATCGAAGAAATGAACATATTGAAGGATGGAAATCGAATCCACAACTGTTGCGCTTACAATCACAGGAATATGCCACCGCGGCACGTTGGTGTTTGTTTTGCTTGCAAATTATTGTTTTTTAAATATTCTATTGTGTCATTTTTTTATATCACTAACATCAGCATTTTTTATTTTTTTTACAGTAATATTACTGTGAATAATATAATATAATATGATATTGTATTTTAAATATATTTCTGTTTTCAACGTTTCAAACCATAAATAAAAGCTAAAAATTATTCATTTGGACGTCTCTTCACCTGAAATAATAGACGATAGTGTACTATAGAGGCTTTGTTGGAAGTAATTAAAATGAATAATACATTTCACTAGAATTTACATAGGCGGAGTTCGTGTGAATTTTTGATGTTATGACCAACCTATTGAGAGGTAACCCTAGCCAGAGGTAGTAGGTTCATTATGTATAAATATATTATTTGTAGATATAGCGTTGTCACACATAGAGTATTATTTGTGAAATGAACTCTCTCAGTTCTAGAGAATGGAAATGTAAACTTATTTCGCTTTAAACCGATAAACAGCGGGCTTTTGTAAATGCAATCGATATGGCATCGAACCTACAACCACCAAACTCCAGATACTCAGTTAGATACTGCCTACTACCTTATTTCGCCGTAATGACTCCAATTTTGATAAGCTCCACGCTGTAAACCCTGATATAAACAATTGATTACCGAAAATCTACTTATCCAGCCATTTGGACCTTCATAAATTATAGGTCGTCCCTTAAGAGTAACAGAATCTATAGCGCCATTTATTCGTATTAACAGCATATAAATATGTTTAATTATTTCAATATCTACTAAAAGTAAAAAAAATATATGTTATAAACATCCTTCCTTATGTTATAAACATTTTTAGCTTTTTGCTTTTAGTCACAGCACGGTAGGCAGAAGTATCTAGATAAGGATTAACTATTTGACTTTTCCCTAAATCTATAAAAATGGTTAAATACATAAAATAATGTATATAGTCTTATTTTTTATTAATTGGCAATACATTAACGCGACGGCTGTCGGTTCGATTCACCTGGGAGAATCAATTTCATTGTCGCCATAGTAGAATTAAATTACTCGAAAATTGGATGGTAAGTGGTTTAAAAAGTGTCTTAACAATAGGTTCCATTTGACGACTCTGCTATGTATCGGATACAGCTAAAAAAACCTATATTAATCTCAATTAAGTAGTTAATAGTACTATTTTTAAGAACATCTTTACTTACAGAGAAATGGAGATATATAGCACATTTCAGATATACCTGGTCTTAAAAAGGGTCTTTTCTCAGAACTAAATTTCGCACATCGTCTTGACAACGATGATTTTATTATCAAAATTCTTCAAACTGAAAAAATAAGTTTTTAGTAATTTTAAATATTTATACAACCTCAATCAAAATAAAACCCAAATACATCACGAATGCAATACAATAATTTCTACGAGAGACATATTTTAAATCGCCCACTAATACTGTAAGTAACAACTTAGATAAATTGCGTCTGACTCCGCTATAAAACCAAGTTGTATTACCACAAAAGAAAATCTATTTCTCGTGGCTTAACATAATAAAACGTGAACTCGTATTCAACTGGATAAAGGACAGATAGTGGATGTCAAGACTTGAAGACCTGTCCTCCGTATGGTTGGGACGAAGGGTCGGAAGTAATACTTGTTTATTTTTAAGTGGCATTTGCGAAAAAGCTAAATTTGTGGCTTGATATACCGTTAGGGTTTGTTGGTTAGGTAGTGGTTTTGGCTGGTAGTATGAGTTCGATAGGTCATAGGTTTGTTTTAACTAGGACTTATGCATATTGGTATAGTGATAATATATTTGTTTAAACGATTGTAAGTTCATTTATCTGTATAAATGTGCATAATTAAAAATGAATCCTAAGCCTTCGTGTCGCTTTGGAACAAGTTAATTATAAGCGCAATGGTTACGGGTTCGATTTCTACTCAGGGAATGATTATATTTGTATTATTATCATTATTATGCTTTGGAACCACTATTCAAAATCAGTCATATCTCAAAATCGCAGGAACTGAATGTTTTAACATTGCTTCTCCCTACCCTGCTGTATACGGAATACTTTTTTTATTGTTAAAAAAAATATGCACAAGCCTACAATACAAACAGTTGTATAATAATTCACCGCAAAAGTAAATTCTAGACAAAAAAGGTGCAGCAAAGCACAACACTAATGGAGATACTGAATCCGCCGAGGGCATTACAACTTTTCCTTTGCACTCATTTGTACCATTAGATATAATAGAAAAAGAGTAACGCAGCTTTGTTACATCACTAGCTTGCATTTTATCTCAACAGCGTTTTTATAGCACCTTGATTATGGTAGATTGAGATGGTTTTTTTATTATTGCAAATGAAAATTTGTTTTTTTATAGTAGAGTTCTTTTTTATATCTATTATATTGATATGGTTTGAATATTAATTTAGTTTGTCAAAATTTTCGCACGCACATAAGAAACGTGTCTACTGACTCTAATTAAATATATATAGTTAATTTTGATGATTTATCTAAATTAATTTATTATTGCAAAAAAGTCAAACATAAAAGCATGATAAGATATACCTAGCTTGTTTTTAATTAAAAACATAAATAATATTTATTATCTACTCTAGAAATAACATAAAAAATATAATTTAAAAAACAAAACAGGTGACAAAAATGATATTAGAGTAAAAAAAGAAACGCAAAGGAGGTGCACGTATGAGAAATGTGAAATATTCAAAGAGACAAGACACGCTAGCACTATGAATACGCTTGGGAAATAAACATGTCAGGGCAACTTACAGGGAATGTAAAGGTGGATACATACGTGGCTTTGAGAAGAATCTGAGTAGAAACTTAGTGGTAGTGGATTCGATTCACATTTGTATATGTTTAAACTAGCGACGTCGCCTTTGTCCACTTAAAATTAGTCTAATATTATATCTAATCTGTAATATAAATTATAGGCTATATGTTATTCTAATCTAGCAGCTATATTATTGTGAAGTTTCATCTCAATCTGTTGAGTAGTTTCTGCGTGAAAGTGAAATAAACATGCATACCAAAAACTTTCACATTTATAATATTAAAAAAAGTCTATTAGTCTTTTGTATTTCTTACACAGAGTATCATTCCTCTGTTAATGTTTTTGAAAACGCGGCGTTTAGTTCCGCCAGACAAAACTCAATTACTCTAAAAAGTTTTTCTTCCCTTATGTGCGGGATAAAAATGAGTGAAAATAAAAAAAATCGAGTAACGTACATGAAAACTTGGCATATCGTTGCACTTTAGTTTGATTGTCCTTTTTACTACAGTCCTATTGTCATAATGCGAGTATGAGCTTCCATTGTTACTGCTACGAAGATATTTTTAAGCTTCAAATAACTCAAATCCGCTACTTTATTACGCTTAGTGTATCTTAGAGTTATTTTAATTCAAGTGTAACGCTACTTTTTGTTCTGGTTAATAAATTGTTGGATTTGTTTAAGAGTTTTGTTGAACTTTTTGATACTAAAATAATAGTTTTAAATATATATACAGGGTGGAAGAGGCTGCGCTTCTTTTACTGAAACTGCATATAGGGTTAAATATTTCAAACCCAGAATTAAAAAAAATAATCAAGGTACCTCAACGGTTTGGACGTAGGATTTTTTTTTCATTTCACCATTTTTATCCATACCTGTATTTCGTGTCACGCACACATACGTATGCGACGTGGCCGCTTTGACAGGTAAGTGTGTGCGTGCCTATGTTATACTTTACAAATGGCGTTTTATTTTAAAACGATAATTTTATTATTTATTTTGTTTGAAAAAAAAACTTTTTTATTTTTGAGAACTATTTTTTTTCCGAATTATATTAGGCTTTTATAGAGTAGTTAAAACTGTGGTTTCATTTAAAGTGGCGCTGTCAATTCCACCCTGTATATGGGAGATGGGATGGAATAAATATATAAGTAGGTATACTTTTCTCGCTTTACAATACATTTTTGTATTTTTTTTTATTTTTTTATTCAGCTTCATGCCATATTCCGAATATAGCTAAATAGACAGAGAAAGTTAAGACACTCCGTTCACCACTTTCCGCCCAATCTTCAAGAACGCCGCACCGCTCATTACTAGAGTGAAGAAATGTAAATGATAAATCTGAATAATTTTATATAATTACATAAATTACTTACATGATTATTGTCAAAATGATAAAATATATTTTAATTGCAAAGTTTCAATATTTGGTCTATTACTTAGTTTATTATAAATATATTCTTAATTTTCTTTGCATCTTTGCTACTCGTATATTCGAAGTAAATCGTGAAACTAACTTTTACTATCAAAATATCCTTTAAAAATATATATCTTCATATTATTGTAAACTACAATATATATTGTATCGATATATCGTCGTATCACACCATACATCGAATCCTCACATTGTCGAGAACAGTTTGAACAGAGATTGGACAATAAACTCGCGGGCCAATTTCGTCGTGCTCGTCAACGAGATTCGTTATTATGCTTGTTCGATAAACGGATTTAGTTTTTACTACTAATATAAAAATACGATTTTAAAAGAAATATATGATGTAAATAGTTTACACAATGATTGCATGTTCGTTGTTGCAATTGTGGATTTCTTTTTATTTACGATTACAGTGTTTTTGATTGAATGATGATTTAAAATATGAAAACACACAGACAGACGGACATCAGAGTGATCCTATAAAGGTTCTGGTCTATCATTGAGGTATGGAACCCTAAAATAATAAATATGAAAATTTTATACATATCCTCTAGTTATTAAAATGCAGTAAATTCAAAAACTTTAGTAAATATAAATGAAGCACAAAATGATTTTAAGCATTTTTTAAAAAATCCATATAAAAAATATTTGATAAAATCATGCAAAGTAATTAAAATATTTTTAACAGAATTTGCTTAAAAAAAGCGAACTGAAAATACCATAGCAGTTTATTAATAACTGTATAAAATATTTTTTATAAAAAAAACACTATATAAAATAAAACAAACTATGTGTGCAAGGCTTAATAGGTAAATTTATTCATGTGTCGTTTGTATGGACCCAATTTGTTGTTTTCCTTTCCATCGCGTCAAATTTTGTTGATTTTACTCATGGTGTTTATTTTTATACTAAACCCTAATGCGTATATTATACTATAGAGTTATTATAATAGTTTAAATATTAGAATATAATTTCACTTGTCTTTCTGTGGCTTCGGTCCATATATTGTGCAAAATAAAAATAAAAAATTATAAAAGTTTCACGCTGTATCCCGTGCACAGCAGGGTAGCAAAGGGAACTTAGTGTTAAGACACTCCGTTCCCCATTTTCCGCCGAATTCTGAAAGAATGTAGACTGGCGCAATTCAACACTACGCTTTGCCTCGACACCAGAGTAAACAAGTGAAAATACAAATTTAAATTATTATTCGCGAAATTAAAAAAATAAATACTAATATATACTGTAGTAGCCGAATGATAAAATGAATTGTTTTTACAGTCCGATCATCATAATTATTTAGCTTATCACCCGTCAGCCATTGCTACCAAATGTTTTATTCATACCGGTATTGTTTACAGGAAGATATGTCATGTCAAACGCGACTCAGTGGGTTTGGTATAGCGAGGCTTTACAATAATGTATATTTTTTTCAGCTTCACTCTGTATTTCATATATAACACCGTAGACAGAAGTAGCCTAGCCTTCACAAGAGCGGGGATAGAGAAATAAATTTGTTCCCCCAACTGGAATTTGAATCTACAACCTTAGAGATTGTACAGACGTTAGCCTACTGCACAACGATCAATTAAGTCTAAATTTATATACAGGGTGGAAGAGGCAGCGCTTCTTTTACTGAAACTGCATATAGGGTAAAATATTTCAAACCCAGAGTAAAAAAAAATAATCAAGGTAGCTCAACAGTTTAGACGTAGGAATTTTTTTTCATTTCACGATTTTTATCCATACCTGTATTTCGTGTCACGCACACATACGTATGCTACGTTGCCGCTTTGACAGGTAAGTGTGTGCGTGCCTATGTTATACTTTACAAATGGCGTTTTATTTTAAAACGATAATTTTATTATTTAATTTGTTTGAAAAAATAACTTTTTCATTTTTGGGAATTATTTTTTTTCCGAATTATATTAGGCTTTTATAGAGTAGTTAAAACTGTGTGTGTGTGTGTGTTTCATTTAAAGTGGTGCTGACAATTCCAACCTGTATATTCAAAACTTTATAAAATTATATTCTATGTACCTTAGCATTTTATATGTAAAACAACAAATAAATAACTAACATAGTCAAAATAAATATTGACAGTTCTATTTTGCTTGGAAAGAAAACATTTTTTCGTGTCACTGAGCGTTGTTTCCAGAAGAAGGAGCCTATTCAGTAGAAAAACGAAAGTCAGTCAGCTGTCTTGATACATTCGCAAATATGTTTCTACCTAGTGCGAATGGTGAATCTTACATAAGTGCATACTCTGCTATATTTTGTTTACATTTAATTTTGAATAGATTTTTTTAGCTTCACACCGTGCGCCGCACATAGCAGGGTAGGTACAAAAAACCTGGGAACCTCACTAGGTTCCCACTGGAAGGTACTCCGTTCCCCGTTTCCACAGTATTAACAAGGCATTTCCTTTTGAGTTTCGGAACACATCACCGCACTTTACCTCGTTACGAGATCAACGAATTCCCCATTACTCAATTGCCTCTCTACAATATATAATTATTATAAAGTTAGTTATGCTAAGTCCTACATTGGTAATTGTTTATTCAGTTTGTCAATAGTATTTTTCTATCGAGTCTCTCTTATTTAAGTGATTCTTAATTATTATTTGGCAGCACATATTTTTTAAGTTTAATTTTAAAGCTTTTCCATGTTGGTTCCCCACGTATGTTAGCAACTATTAATCAAGTATATAATAATTGCCTACTTGGCATTGCGTGTTGAGTGGCAGAAATCAACGCCGAGAGCGAAGAAATGAAAATATTAAATATTTCATCAATTTCCTCGAGTGAGAATCGAACCCACAACCCTTCGGGATTACAATCACACGCTTTTGCCTCTGCGCCGCGACGGCCTCTCCTATAATATTCACATTTATAAAATTGGTATGATATAGAAGTATAGATAATATAGATGTTGCAAATCCACCAAATCCCCATAATGGCTACCTATTAACTACTGTTTAGATATACCGAGCTATTAGCCACCACAACAGTTAAACACGTGTTTTAGATTCAGATAATTATGTTAATTATTTCGGTGTTAACGAAATCGTTTAGAATTATACTTATTTATATCATTTATACTGTTTAAGCTATATTTTTGTAGGCCTTCGTAGCAAAGTATATAGTGTCTGATATGATAGTTGCGCTATGAACATCTGTTTTTCATTAAAAATTCTTCCACTCACCATGCAATGTTTCGAAATCAAGTGGAGAGTGGAGTGTTTTGACACTACAATAAGTAGATTTACCTAACTTCTTTATGTGGGTCTTACCCATGTTAAAAAAGATTTAGCTTAATTTCTCTGAATAATTTATATCATTCATCTCTTATTCAATGATTTCCCAAAAAGCAAATGGAATTGCTTGTAATGCATAATACATTATAATGAATTTATGTAATATTCTTATACATTTACAAATCATTTGAGGCCAGTTATGGAACAGGAGCACAAGCGTGTGACTAATAGTTCTAGGTTATAGGTTCGATTGTTAGTCGAGGAAATAAATTCAATATTTGCCTTTATTCGCTATCGTGTCGAGTTAGAGCTCAGCGTTGAGTTCCTCTACTCAACACACAATGCTTCCATTAGGCTCCCTCTGCCTATCCTGCTACATGTGGGATGCAGCGTGAAAATGAAAAAAAAAAATTGACTCACTCGAGTGAAAGTAAGGCGTATTTCAGTGACATGGAACGGTGTCTGTCTGGAGGAATATTCTTTTGCTGCTTTATTTCTTTTATTCCTCCCTGATCGGAAATTAAAATACGCTAGGGCTTAAATAATAAACCTTGTGTTTTTGAAGGAGGTAGGAGATTCGATTTTTTTTCTTTCTTGATAGTTCTTATGGAAAGTATAATTTTAATGAATATATGTTATCCGATTTGGTAGAAGGAACCGTGTTATAAAAAATCCCTACATTTTTTAGCTTTATGCTTTATGTCACATATAACAGGGCAGGCAAAGAGAATCAATTTTAAGTAAGAATAATCTTTAGTAACTTTGTAACAATATAACTGAGAATTCTAAAAATCCTGATTTCAATGATTTGCACAATTACGCACATTTAATGCAATAATTTTTATACTAATATTTTAATGTGTTGGTATGATATTCTATCTATATACAAACATAAGATATTTTTTAATTCGTCTTTTCCATTTATCCGCTACGATACCTTGAAAGCATACAGTAGAATTTTCTTCTTATACGCCCTAATAGGCTTACTGAGTAAAAAGAAGCTTCGCCTTTATAGAATTTCTATCTCGTAATATATCGCAATAAAAGTTCCGAAGGTGTAAAAGTTTCCTAACAAGCTCAAAAGTTGCGGGAAATTTCCAGTCAGTCACAGATTGTCCAACTTTTCCAACTTTAGACGCAAACATGTACTCGTACGTACGTATGTACTTCTAGCTACTCTTAGTCTTATGGAGCAATATATTTAATTTTATACAGTTTTTATTACTTTATTTTATTACATAATTTGTTTACAGAATTTGATAGACAGGAAAGAAGAGTTATTTTAGTATTGACCTATATATTTTTGTAGCTTGACGCTGTATCTCGAACATAGCAGGATAAGCAGAGGAAACCTGGGACCCTAGAAACCTAGCGTTAAGAAACTGTTCCCATTTAGACACTTTCCGTCCGCCACTTTCCGCTTTCTAGAGGCAATGCGTGTTGTGTGGCGGAACTCAACACCGGGCTTTATTAACTATACGTCAACAATAAGTTAAACTTATAATAAAAAACTAACTAAAGTTAAACATTTAATATATTGATAATTACATGAAAGACATTTCTTATATTTCGATCGCACGAACACAGAACACCAACCAACACAATTTCTGTGCGAAACACAAGTAAGTTCTTTAGAAAAGCGTGCAGTTTTCGAGCGAGTTGGGAAGTTCTCCAAACTTCTCAGTCAGTCACAGACTGTTAGTCCAAACTTGACTAACTCCATCGACGTATTTAATTCAACATTCAAAAAACTTTATTCAGATTTTTTTACGGTTTAATTGATTTTTAATTTTGTTAATTATAATTTGCCGGTTAACAGTTGTAAAAAAATCGTTCATTTTTTCCTTTAGAGGTACGGAACTCTAAAAATTACTCGTTCTTTACTATTTCTTAAACCTGTTTATTAAATTTTTTATTATAGTTTTTACTACAATATTTTTTTTAACATTACATTTAAAATGATTTTTTAAATTACAACTGAGCAATAAATAAATAAATTTAATTAATGAAAAATAATTTCAATTAAAAAATGGTGTTGACATATTTCCATTTCTGAAAGTATGTTTATGCTGTTTAAAATTTCTATCAAAGAATTTAAAGTTTTAAACTTGCAATGAGCCAATTAGTGTTGTGTGCACACATTGGTTAAAAAATTAAAAGTTTTTTAATTAAAAATTTAATGAGCAAACGTCAAAGTTGATAAGAGTATATGTGGTGTCACATCTATATATAAAAAGAATATTTAAATGTCTGTCTGTGAGTTTATATAGTTATTTACACTAGGAACTGAGTCAAATTTTATGGGACTTTCATTGAAATGTAGAGGGACTGTGGAGCAACATATAAGGTAATTTTCATCCCAGAATTCTCCCGGAATCAGAATTTACGCAGAAAAAAACTGCATTTCTTGTGTACGCGTATGTATTACCTACTTAAATATATAACTAAACCTTTTT
>JAEBDU010013267.1:0-124189 GCA_016802625.1 Heliconius numata
GGCAGTTTTTTCAGAGTTCTGGTTTTCTTTCAGGCTAAATATCGTAGAACTACTTATATTCTATTGTAAAATAAAGAGTTCTCGCGTCTGAGTATCATTTTATTAATTTTAAAAATTATTTTACCTTTCGAACTATTTTCGAAACGAACGTTCTTTTTTTCTGTTTAGAATTTTTTTTCTTCGTGAAATTAACAGAACTATTGTTTAAAATTATCAGGAACTATTTTATTCATTCCTATGAGTGCAGATCTCGCCCCGATTTTTATTTGAAAAATAAATGATCTGCCAAGGGAAGTTAGCAGATCATTTTTTTACATTACTTTTTCAGGGGTAAAAACGACAGAACTATTTATAAAACCTATCAGGAACTATAGAACTCAGGTGCATGCGAAGAGAACTCCATTTTTTTTTGATCTGCTGGACAATGCTCTGCTAAGTTCACAGACATCGAAGTTTGCTGATAAAATACCAGACGGCCAACTAGATTTTATTGTTATGTGATACAAATTACTTTCACAGTCACAATAAATATCTTTACGTAAAATGGAGTAGACTAGATTGCAAGTTAAAAAAAAAGAAATAACTAGCTTTCTACTCGCGGGTTTCCCCGCGTGGTTTTCAATTTTCCCATGAGATATATTCTAACTTTGGGTTCAGCAGCAAACTCTGGCTATGTGAGTCATATCACAATCGAAGAGATTTAAAATTATGTATGTAGGTTTAACAAAGTAAGATTTAATACAGTGTTAAAACAAAAATATTTTAATATGTTCCAAAAATGCATCGAGTGAAAGTTTCGGTTCCGGGATCAATATTTTACGTAATTTTTTGCATACTTGTGTATTGCAACTTAAAGTTAATTATTCATGAAACAACCACGTTTCCTGTAAATAGCGGAAACTGTAATGTCACGAAAAGCATATAATATAACACAGTCAATTTTTTTTGGAAAATAAGATGTTAATAAGAAATTTTACTTGTCTTAATAAAAGATGTAGTATTTTATATATAATACGTTATACTTATTTATGAATTGGTATATATAACACTACCGTTATTGAGTTATTGTGAGATAGAGACGATCCTACTGGACGTAGAAAGTTTAAATCTTGGCTGTATGTTAGGTGCGTTAGGCAACTTAGAGGAGAACTAAGAAAAAATATCTTGAACTACGGGAAAAAATGGCAGTTTCCATTTTAGAGTCGTTGCAAACAAAGTTGCGGACGACAGTGGACACTTCAACGTCACCCAACCGGAACCTTATTACATATCAACTGGCTTGTCGGATCATAAGATTTTCTTATTACGTTTCTTTTACGTAAGAGGATGTTGAAAAAATAAACTTTAAATATATTTTCTATGCATTATTAGATTTCCTTCATTTTTAATGAATATACTTATGCGTTAAATATTATAAGTTGTAACTCTCGTAACTCTTCTTTGGTGTTCTCACATAAAAATAATTATTTTAAAACTAATTTTTATTACATCCTGTATGTTAGTCTAGCATTCTCTAGTTTTCAATTGTATAGGTACAAAACGTAGACCACACATATTAGATTCTAAACTAATTACACATTAAAAAAAACTTTAATAGGTATACTACAATAAGTACTTTAAGAAACAAAATTCAATTTTTATATTAAAAAATCTTAATTTAACGACTCTCTCTTATCTACATTACAAGTACGATAATTGCTTCGAACGAGTCGCATGCGATATTGTTATACGAGTATGGAGGTACAAAGCGGGTATTGTCTTCTCCCGTAATCACTTAGAAAGTGCATTGCATGATAAACGTAAGATGCAATTTTATGATATAAGTACCGTAATGTATTTTAAATGTACATACTTGTTAAGTCCATTACCTCGATTTTAATTGTTTCAAGTTAAATAATCAATTTATTGAAATTTCGTTAAAATAATTAAATACACTAACTATTACTTTTGTTAAAATAATTAAGTACACTAACTATTACTTTTGTTAAAATAATTAAGTACCTACACTAATATATTTTGACTTGGAACTAAAAGTAATAGATATATTTCTCCGAGTGGGAATCGAATGCACAATCCCCTCGTTTATAGTTAGTCCCACAACGCTATGATGGCCTCACCAATATTATAAATCACTTGTTTTTTTAAAGTAATATGTGTTTTAACATAGCCTTTAAATTCAATGTTGACTGTAGTTGAACTAGAATCGTTATCGAGTAAATAATAAATATACATAAGATGTAAACCGTTAACTATTTAAATAGCTTGAGCCGCATGGCATGTGTTAAAGTGACAAACGCGTGCTACTTAATTTAGTTTTTCTTAAAAAAAAAATATGCTAATTATATTCTTGCTCGGATAGATAGTTATGGATAGGTATAGTTCATAATAAAAGTAATAGATTATAGTGAAACAAATTTGGCATGTTAACAAAAACATTTAAGTTACAATTATGATATTAGTAACTATTAATTAAAGCTTCATTCCCTCGACCCTTGTCCCGCTATTGTTAGATTTTCTTGTATATTTAAATGTAAATATATATGTTTTTAAATTTTACGCCCTATCACACATAGTAAGGCAGAGGGAACCTGGAAATCTAATGTTAAGACATTCCGTCCCCACTAAGACGCAATCTAAATTAATTAATTTATTAATTTAAAAAAAGGACAAATAATGTTATGGATATAATAAAATTGATATTCATATAGAACGAACAATACTCAATCAACCAGTTCGAACAAGGAGATAGCAATTGTTAGAATAACAAAAACGATTAATTCATTCCATACAGAGGCAATAGATTCAGTAAAACAGATTATGCTCTAGTCATTGTGTTGCAATGCAATACTGAATGCTCTGATTACAAGGCATCATGAGTAGATACCGGTACTAATTTGTAAGTAGGTACTCCTTGTATACAAGAAGTATACCATTCCATAGTTAAATCGGATTAAAAAATAGATTTATATGATAATATATTTATCGAGTTGTTCGAATACTACTTATAATATTGATGTTTTTACGGTCTGGTTAGATGAAATGCACTGTGAGGTCCCGCTATGTAGAGCGATTTATCTGTAAAATAAGCGGAAAATTATAACGAATATTTTATCATCTCTTCACACTCTACCAAATGTGGAATATACGTGGAAATTTGTGTTTATATGTAAAAATATACTTTGAAAACTAAACAAAATTATTTTCAATTTACGTCCAACGGGCAAACAAGCCAATTTTAAAAAAAACCAGTCAAAGATATGCAAACGTGTCAATGCTAAAACTATTGAATGGCACTGAAAATTACCCTTTCTTTACCGACTTGTTTCTAAAGGACGTATTTCGCAATTTCGAAAACCAATAAAGAATAAAGCTGCACCGTACATTAGATATTATTATGTACAATTACGTTTTATACTCTTGAATCTAAGTGGAGCGTGACTTTGTATCGTTACTCGTATTGCAAAATCTTAGAAATCTGAAACTTCAAGAACTTATCGCTGTCTGAATATGACGCATAATATTAAAATCTATTAAAAATATCTAAATTTATAATTTTTTTCTTTAAAAATAAACAAATAATAATAATATAAACTCTGTCCCAGTAACACTTGAGTTTTTAAGTTGATAAAAAATCAGCTCGCGATCTAGAGGTGACCAGCACCGGTTGACCCTGAGTCGTACAACAGCTGCTAGTGTCTCATACAACTTTTTTTCCTGTATTAAGTAGTATCTAAAATAATTGCAAGCGAAACGGACTTCGCTATTGTAATTATATTAAACGAATATATAATTATATTTTAATAATTAATTGAATTTTTGGTGCAACGCTTAACAAACACTGACGATTACCAATTTAGGTGGCAAACGAGCTAGTGTTTAGTGAAAAGTGAACTTTTGGTGCTATGTAGTGATAAAAATGTATCAAAATGGTGTCAGAGAGGCCTCGGACATTTCGGCGGAATTGTGGCGATCAAGGTGCTTTATATTGTTGATTCGAATAATCTCATATTCATTTTCATAAACATATATGGCGAACATGACGCGAGACCGGTTTTTCGGACTAGTGACTCAATTGTTGTGACACTACGATTTCTCTTGCAAACTGCAGGTGTTAATAGAGCGTAAAAGCACTATTGTTTCCAGGCCACATACACACCGTTCTTTTATTGAGAGTTTTCTTTTGAGCATTAAAAATAGCTATAGAATGAATTGTAGATTTTGAAGGCTGCCCTCTTGGCTTCTACATACCGTGTCTAATAACGTAATCTCGTTTATGTTCGCTTGATTAAGCTTTTAATATTGAAGCGGAATCAACATTTAAATCACCTTGACCGTTCTCGTAGTATCCGTGACTTCGCCGTCGAAAGTGTACATTCGGACGAATGCAAAGTGTGCATACTACAGTGAAAATGATGAAACACCCAAAAAATTGTACGAAAATGTTGAAGACAAAGTGAAGTTCATTGAAATACTCGAACAGTCGTGGTGGTTGAGTGTGAGAACCGTGCTTCGTGATGGAGAATTCGAGATACAAGATCTAGTTGCATTTATTGGTATGCGTCTTAAATTACTATACAACCAGTTTTGTAAGATTAACTATCGTCGAATTTCAATCATCGAATATTCAAGTCTGATTGTTGCTTACAGCTCAGATATCTGGTTCTCTTGCTACAAGCCGCTAATAGGACTTAAACTGGAATTGTAGATGAAGTGTGGGATATACTAATGCCTATCAAATGTTGCTTTCACTCGTCTAGTTTCAATCCTTTAATGGTTAACTGTTAGGCTATAGCTATAAACTCGGTGAATATTTCTGAGGAATATGGTAGTTAATTTTTTTAATGAAATATATTGTTTACTTTAAATTTAAACGTTAAATATTTTATTTACAATGTTATTTAAGTAATGCTTTAGTCTTTTATACGTAAATAAAACTCTTCAGTTACTGAATGACTGACTGACTTAGGAAGATGAAATTTGGTTGGTTAGTTGGCTCAAAAATTTAATGAAGTTCCTACGGGAATGGGAAGAAAGTAGAACATCTATCAGTTTATTATAATTTAATGTATAACGGGAAAAAATGTGCTTAATTATTTTTAATTTGAATATAATTGATTTTTGACATATTATTAATGTTTGTATTGTACTGCGAAAGAATATCAAATCTATAACATCATTATAAGTTTTTGTTAATGATTTTGATAACTAATAATGATAACCTGTTTTATTACCTGTTAAATATTCAAAGTTATAAATGTAATTCGATTTTAATGAACCATTGCTACCGAAGGAAACACTAGTGCCACTTATATCTAAAGTTCATCTTTTTGTATAATATTTGATGGTGAAGAGAAGGTATATTAATTACACCATAATATTGGCGATTCAATGACGCTGCTTATCTTTGATATATATTTTTTTTTGTTAAGATTTCTTGTTAGTAACGATTATGGTTAGTACGCACCGCCACAAGAAGGATTGGTTCCCAATGTTTCCTTAAATATGATTGTATACAAGTTTGTGCTGTTGTATATTTTCTAAAGAACTATATATGCAACGATTATTGGCAAGCCAAATAAGTAAATAAATAATAATGATTACTCAGTTGTTCGCTGGTAAATTGGGAGAGTGCCAAAGCAAGTAAGGTTGATGTTTGTTGAGCTAGTTCAAGTAAATTTCTTATATTCCATATTTTACGTGTATCTACTGATTACTAAAACGGATGTCAAACTAGTTGCAAGGTCTCAATATATGTTATTTGTACGAAATGGCGTATTATATGTAGAGATCAATTCGTAAAATATATTTATGTTTAGCATTTAAAGTTGTAATCACAGGTGATCAATAAACGACTTGTGATAGATTACCAAAATTACATAATTTATGTTTATTAGTGTTTAACTAATAGATATTTAACAATGTCGAAGAACCGTAATTTAAACGTAAAGTTTTCCTAATGCAAGGCTTTGAAATTATTATTATTTAAAAGACTTACACATCTACGCATAAATCGAAATAAACTCAATAATCTGTAAAAAGAACAGCCTCCCGTTTTATCTCTAAACCATAATAATAAGAGAAGCATGGAAATAGTGAACTAGTGTCAAGACACTTCGTCCACTTTCATCTGAAATTTGTTACATTCCCAGCGGGGAAATGAATATAATATAATTTTCTCAAGCAAAAGTTATATTCTGAAAAGTAAGAGATTTGACGCTACATCTAAGACGTGCATTAACCATAACAAAAGTTATTTATAATAACATAAAAACTACATTTAAACGATTGTCATAGACTTTCTCTTTTGTACTAAGAACATACTGTCTACAAGTAAATATATTTCAGTAAGTCTCGACGAAAATACCTGTACAGCTTACTACGAAACAGTAAAATAAATGTCAAGGCTCGCGCATGATCTTACATAACGTTGGAGCGACGCACGCAATTTTGCAACTTAATTCTTCATACTTGAATTCCAACAATGGTAGCTAGCTATCGTCATTTAGTCATGAGATATAATATGTATGTATGTAATATATGTTTGACGTTATTGTAAATTTTTGACGTTTTTGAGGTTATGTTTTCTTTGGCGCGTTAGGCTTTTGCCTATTAATTTACTTTTGTAAATTTTCACACAAACAGACGCCATGCAATTAGGTAGTCAATATATTAGGCTTTTTTTAAATATATGCAATTATTTTTTATATGATATTTAAATAAAATTGAATTATAGTAGGTTTTTTTTTCTATTATTAGTGTCGTTTTTTCTATAAACCTAGTTCAACGAGAAGGATATTTTTTTAGAATATTTTTATCTTGTTATTCAAAGTAGTTCTTACGTACACAAGTACATATAAATGTTTTTTTTTTCTTGTAATTGCATTATATGACGCTTAATTTTCATTAATAAAATTTTTCTATTGAAAGAGTGTCGCTGATATAATATTCAATCTAGTCAATTTAGACGAATTGACTCATTTTACTAATAATAATAAGCGTATGTTATAAGATTCCAAACACTATTGTCTTGATTAGTAAACATTTGTCATTTATTGTTTCTTTAATGTACGTATATAATTCTGGATTATGTTTACACATGTTTTGGTAGTTCTAGATTATTTAGAATTTGTAGTTCTAATTATATTCAGTTGTTCTATTTTGCTAAAATGGTTATTAAGCATGAATATATTAAAGAAACAAATATTTGGTTATTTAATCTGTGCACCTAATATAATATTAAACACGGTTCTGACACATCACGAAATAGCTATTTATATTGTAGCATACATACTCAATAACAGTAATTCTCTATGTCTTTATACTCAGCGGTTTCTATTCTTTATAGTCAAATAAAGCTACTTTATAAACATAATAAATGTCATAAACATAGATTTAAATGGAACTTTTATTATATTTATTTTAAAAGTTTCTTTTTTAGTAAAAACCACATAGCGCAGAACTTTTTTTATTGATTCATGATGGGAACCTAGCATTAAGACACTCCGTTTCTCATGTACCGGCCAATTTTCGAGACATTACATGTTGACTGGCGAATATTCATTTACTCTGAATCGAACCCACAAGCAACGGCCTCAGCTCAACATAAATATTTTCTACTTTCCACTGTTATTTTTTTAATTAATATTTTTTTCATTTTTTGCTAATAAAATATTTTGCGTACCTTCAGACTGCGACAGCAGTGATTCCGGCCATCTGTACGAGTCGCTCGAGCCTGGACCGACGCAGCCACCCCTGCCCGCACTGCCCACGCCGATACCCGACGATGACTTCGATTCCTTCGATAGTGATACCGACTCAGAACATGAAAAGGTAAATATATTTTTTTGTAACTATTTGTTCGATGTGGTAGAAACTATTGAAATAAGTCACCGCACCGGCCATTTTGCTTCCGCAAATTCGACTAAATTGCATATTATGGAATAAACAGAGATACGGTATCTAAGTAGTTATTCTTTTGCCCAAATTAAAAGTATTTGTACTTAAAATCGAATTTATTCAAACACGTCTTTTCTTTAAGTAAAACTAAATCATAATACATCTTGCACTTGCATTTTGTCTAAAAATACGAAATATCTCAACAAAGTATTCTTTGCTCATCTCGCAATATAAGGAAAGATTAACAAAAAATGTAAGATATATGTATACATATACAAACATACGTAGGTACTATATGATATATAAACTGGGACATATTGACGCTTTCACACCATTACTTAGAAGTGGAATGTGTAACATTGCGTCAATAGTGGTTGCTAATAGACATGCTTCTAGTAAGAGACATTTTTTAAATTCTTTAATTAAAAAAAGAAAAATAAACTTACATGCAAAATACTTTACACTCGTTTACACACTCTTTTTTAAAAAAACTATATAAAAATTTCGATAATTTATACTTTTTTATTAGGATATATATTATACAGATTATAATGACGCACACAACAAATATAAACTCAGTCAAGAACTATAAACAAAAATGTCTATATTTTTATAATGAAACAATTTAATAATCATTTTAAAATAGTTCTGCCAACACGAAAAAAATCTGTTGCAATCGTTTAACTAGTTCCTTTTTTAAATTTTACGAAATAATTGTTAAACTAAATGTAATCAATTAATCGCTTATAATTTAATTAATTTTTCAATGTTTTTCCTTTAGTTTTTGTCGTGCCTCAATAACCGTTTTAGAATTAATAGAAACTGAAATTATTTATGCTTTATTAGGTATTTATTATTAAATCACCTTAATGCTATATTTCCTATATTATGTGCTATAATTACGATTTGGCGAAATATAATCTATGACGTTTTCAATATCCTTTAGTGGTTTTGTTTCTTGTATTGTTTAAAATATTTATATGTATGACGTCTTCAGTATTCACAACAGATTAAATCATACAATTATGTTTTTTTTTAATGTATTATATAGCCGTTGAGGCTACAATAGCTTAGTGGTGTGCCACTGTGACACTAAATGTGAACGATTGTGGGTTCAACCGCACTCGAGAAAACGAATTATCTCCTTGCTTTGGCAAGACGGTTGAGTTCCACTACTCAATACTTAATTTTTGACGCTAGGTGTACATTGCTATAGATGGAATAGTTATATAGGTAATTTAACAATATTCATTATATTTAAATTTTAAATATCCTCCATATATTATAAGTTATAAATTAAATTTCAGACCGTCCAGCCGCAAGTTCCGCCAGCGCTGCCGGCGTCGCGACTACCACCGCCCCCCGGCGGCGGACACACGCTGACCAAAATAGCGAACGCCGCCCAACGCAAGATGAGACAAATCAAACGGAATTTAACTAAACGATATTCTGGTAATTATTAAAAATTTTCGTATTTTTTTATAATCACGTATTTGTAAATATTACATTCATGTTATTATTGGTAAATGAAAATATACGAAAATATTTTCATTTAAAAGTCCACCTTCGTAAAACCTTTATTATGTATTTGTTTTTAAAAAAATTCCAATTTTATTTTGTTATAAAAAATCTTTAAACAATTCCATTATGCATTGTGAAAAATGAAGTTAGATTTTGGAAAAAAAATAAGAAATTATATTTATAATAAAAATAAACAATTATTTTCTTTTCCATCATAATATTTAACATTAATGCATAAATTGTTCAACACACCCATTATTGTTTCATCCATGCATATCTCAAAAATATTTATACAATCAGGTGAAGAAGAGGGATTCTGTGCAAGATGTAATAAATACGTACATTTGTAGAAACTATAAAACTTTTAATTTAAAAAAGCTTCAAAATAAAAAATATTACATAAATAAAAAATTATCGTAATAAAAAATATAAAAAGTAATTTCCGATACCGGGAATCGAACCCGAGCCTCCTGGGTGAGAGCCAGGTATCCTAGCCACTAGACCATATCGGATGATACTTGTTGAAGTAAAAGAGACAACGTACTTTGTAGTCTATACTATGTGTGTATAAAAATAAATAAATATTAATTTTCTTTAATTTTATATAACACAAATGGATAATCAAAATTCTAAACGTCACTTTTGACAGAAAAAGTAAAAACACAATATAATGTTGCTTTATTAGTGTTATTTTAATAATTATAATTACTATATATTTATATAGCATTTTTTTTTCTTTACAGTGGCTATGGATGGAATAACGTTAACAAAGTCATCAAACAGTCAGAATGGAACTTACGATGTGCCGAAAAGTCATATAAAAACTAAATCTCCAATATACGCAAACTATGAGAAGCCAGAAATACAACATGTTTACAGCAATGTCAACTTTAACGACACTAAAAATGTTTTAAATAAGACTGATAATCCCTTGAATAAAATAACAGGGACTTTTAAAGAGGAACTGAAAACTGTGATTGGGGAAAAGGGTTTGAAGACTGGTACTGAAAAAGGGGGAAATAAAAATGGGGTTAACGACAAAGGGGGAAATAAGACTCCGGTAAACGAGAAAAGTGTTAATAAAGGAATTTACGAAAAATCTGTAAATAAAGGTATTTATGAAAAAGCAGGAAGTAAAGGTATATATGAAAAAGCAGGAAGTAAAGGTATATATGAAAAAGGACCGAATAGAACAGTTTCTTCGGAAAAAAGAAATAGCAACGGAGATGTTCCACCCCCTTTGCCCGATAAACCCCCGCCAGAAAAACCCACAACCCCGACTAGTGATGCAAAGAATGGTACTTTATCTCGAAAAGCGTATTTTTCTTTCAAATCTAGGTTTCGAAGAGCAACGTCGATGGCCATTGATATAAACTCGGATGTTCCTAGTGCGCTGAAGATAACGAATTCTACATTTTATCTGACTGACTCTATGGACGGGGATTCGGGGTTCAGTAATTGGTAAGATAGTACAACATTATTGTTTTCAATAACTTAATAAATAAATCTTACGTAAAGGTCTTAAGGTCGACTGATTTGAGTTCGTCATGGCTTGTTCCCACTCGAGAGAATTAAGAACTCGCCATTCAACGCGCAAAGTGAAGAACGGAAGTGTCTTCATGGGATCGTAGTTCGACGAACGTAGCACTAGGTTCACAGAATTCATGAACATACCATAATACACATCATTTTTATTTTTTTTACATTTTTATTAGCTTTACACAATATTTCCTTCATTTAAAAGAAAGTAAACTAGTGTTAAGACCTTCCATTCTCAATCATTTCTTATTTCTCTACTCATTTCTCGTTTTTAGATTCACTCTTAGTTAGATAATGTAATGTAACATTATGTTTTATTTTACCAGATCGTGGAAATAATAAAAAAAAAAGAAAATATATTTCAATCAGAACCTACACCTATCAAGTGTAAAGTTAGCGTCTTTCCGTTTGCGCCAAAGTAGCGCCTGTAATTATTTTATAGCTGTACAATTGTACATATGACGTAGGCTGTGGGATTTGTTATAAAAAGATACAATAAACACGCGGCCTTCTAAATAATAATAATAATCTGGAATTGAATTACCTAATGTGTCGTTAAAATCTTTTAAGAAAATGACCCTTGTACAATAAAGACAATCTTTATTCTATAAATATATTTATACTACATAGATATTGCTAAAACTATAAACCTTAAAATATTTTAATTTTATAAATATTTTAGGATTTGTGTTCATTTGGCTGAATGACATTTTTAATTCCGTAAATAAATTCGCGGCGTTGAGTTTCGCCACTCAACACGCAATGTCACAGTCACAGTCATTAAATAAATTAAATCATTTTAATAATGAATGTAACAATGCGAAAAAATGCGGAATTCAAATTCACGCTATTATTACTATTACTCTACAAAATTAGCTTCTATAACGTCATGTTGCCTTGGTACTTGGTAGATGACTTGTAATCAGCTTGTCTATGGCCAAGTCGTGCATTTAGATATGACCTCAACAGGTAAATTATACAATTATTAATGTTAGAACAATGACGTTTCGTGACTACCTTTGATATGGTCATTTATGTATGAGAATATGTTTTTTTCTTGTATTTTTTCTGATATATTTTTTTTACTTTCACGCTAAAGCTAAAGTTAGCAGAACCTAAGAACCTAGTTTTAACTCATTCCGTTCCCGTAAAAACAGTGCCGTTCCCTACTTTCCACGGAGTTCTGGAGGTATTACGTGTTGAGTGGCGGAACTCTATGCCGCGCTTTGCCTCATATGTACTTATATTGCAAATAGTTCACACACACACTTAATAACGATATATTATTTTGACACTACATTAGTATTACATGATAATGATGATGATGATGATGTATTATAACATACAGCAGAGTAGATAAATAAAACGAAATGTTAGGAGTTAACACAACTCTTAACTTATCAACGTAGATTTTTGCTGTTTAATATACAGTAGGTGTATTACATTTACATTTTCTCTATAGAACCCAATGTTCATGCAAACACTCCGTTCTTTTCGTCCCCTTAAAATGTATTCTAACCCACACCCCTTGTTCCAGCAGCGACACAGCGGACGCCACAAGACGAGAGGGTACGCTACGCTACGAGTCCTCCCCGTGCCTCGCACTGGAGAGGCCCACCCTTCCACCACCGCCGCCTCCCGTACAGACTGATCTTAGCGCTGTTAACGAAGGTGGGCGTTTAGTAATTGGGGGGTTGTATTGACGTTGACTGATTTGAATTGTTTTTTTTTTTTGTAGTATAGGGATTTTGTAGAGATTTTTTTTCTAACATTTTTAGTAACTTAATTAATTTACGTAATTTTAGGCTTAAAAGAAAATAAATTGTTCGTTTTGACAGTAATATAAAAAAGGCTTAAAAGTTTAATTTAGTTTTTGTATTTTATACAACGATATATACTAATATATATTTATATAGTAGATTAATAAATGGCTCAAATATTGCTATTATTATACAATGTAATATTAGAAGCTAAACGATTAATGAATCATCATATATCAAGTAATGCGGCACATAAAATGTACATATATTTTTAAAATAAAAATAAACTAATATGGCGATGTGGTTATTTGTGATATCATTAACATTGAGAATAGAAATTTTAAATTAGTTTATAATGTACAGAAAAAACTTAGATATGGCTAATACAAAATAAGTATCTACATGAAATTTAGAATTGTTTTTTTTTCATAATTCTTTAATGACTTGAAATAAGTATCAGTTTTAAACTTAATTATTATAAATAAAAACTAAACATGTTTACTAATTTACAATTTAAAGAAAAATAAGAATCTAGTTACTAGCATAATGATATATTTCTATAAGGCCCGTTTATTTTATTATGTATATGTAGTTGTAGAGTTGCTATTAATAATATATAGTACTAATCATTGACTTAAGTAGTAAACAGTAAATTAATTTGGTTTCAAAAATTATTGATTTCAGTTAACGTCTAGTTATAATGTTATAAATTATTTAATTCCAAAGGGTACTTACTGATAAAATGAAGACAGCGCTAAACAGAGGTCAGAGCCTCTGTCTACGTGTAAATAACTAATATTATTCATTGTTGTATATATTCATATTCATAATTATATTTGAAAAAAAAAATTAAATTAAAAAAACGATTATAAATTCAATAATTTTAGTAGTATGGGATATTTTCATGAAATTGGAAAACTTGAGATAGTATTTTAAAAAAATATTACATTCGTCATAATTATGATATATTGTATTCATTTTCTTTTAGCTGGTAATATGCTGAGAAAGATCAATCACAATAAAAATGCCTAGGACTAAACGTTTCATCTAATATAAATATTCTAGAACTAAATAACAATAATTGTGTTGTGTTCCACACTACTACATAATTTAAATATAAATAAATATTTAATAAATATTTGAGGAATATCTGTCTGTTTTTTCAACATTATATTAGTTATTTGCAGTAAACAGAGGAGGAGGCGGTTCTGGTACTAAATGTCTCACAGCTTGAGTATACGTTTTGCACTGTCTTTGTTCGTTTCTTATGTTTCTTTTTTGGGTTATGGTTTATGTTACTTCTATGATATGTTATTATTAATTTCACTTCAGTAATATATAATTTTTCTTAACATCTTTTCTGAATACATATTGATATTAAATATCACGTGTCTTAATACAACACATGTTTTTGAACGTAATACATTCAATTATACCAATATATCAACATTTATCTATCTCAAGTCCACATAAACGATCATTTTAATGTATACCTTTGTATATGAAATATAATAAACAACTCTAAACAAATAATAATACCATACTTTGTGTTTGTCAAGGTAAACTTCGTGTTTTGTATAATATTATAAGATTTTCCTTGCCATTTAATCAAACGACCTTACCGTGCATCATTTTTAGCGACCTACAGATATAACATCTATATACCTAGTTGCTGGTTACGTGGGCTATAGCGTTGTAGGATTGTTCGTATCATTAGTCAGTCCATTATATATATTTGCAAGTGGCAGACGGGTTTTTTACAATGTGTTTAATGTTTTACGCTCGATTGGTATAATTGTAATGGTTTTGCGCAGTTATCGTTTTGTGTCTCAGTTCTAAATGGGACGTGAGTTGTCTTTTGTTTTTTTTTTTTTTGTGTGTGTATTAATATTTTTGGGCATGGCATATGACTGTAAAATATATATAGTGTTGCCAATTCTAATACTAAATAATATTAGTTTTGATTTAAAAATGTATTTTTTCTATTTTATCTCACAGGCAATTATTAGTATATTTTTTGTACAATATATTGGTTAATTTAAATTTATTATTGGCAACACTAGTCACAATTCAAATGCATGTAACAATACATTTTGATCACAGAAGCATACGCTCGGTGCACAATGAACAACTGTTACACCCACACTTAATAATAGTTAATTTTTAAATTTGTACTCTGAGTGGCAAATGTAGATTCAACTTGAGTTTCTCAATTCTATCGTTACTAATAATAGCTTAGGTTAATTGTTCATTCATTTTCAAGGACCATTAGCTAAGAGGAAAAACGAATTTCCCAAGAATAAGTAATTTGATTGGACACAACTATCTAATATTTTACATCAGTTTCCCTATGTATTTAGTATAACTCTTACAATATCTTGATAAATATTCCTTTTCTTTAGCATGTCCTTTTTACTTCCTACGTACTAATGAATATTGTGATAAACACAATATGTCCTATCCAAATATGCCATTGCTTTGATCCACCTACAATTTGACTTTTAATTTAGTGGCTTACGTAAAGATTATGATATTACACTTTAAACATTAATATAAATACACTGTTTCTGAAAAGCGATCGTCAAAAAAACTTCATATAAAAAATAATGCCGTCGCGGCGCAGCGGTACAACATCTGACTGTAATCACGGTGGCTGTGAGTTCGAGTCTCAATCGGAAAAATTAATATATTTAATTTCCCTGCTTTACTAGAAAAAGTGTGTCGTTGAATTCCGTCTCTAAACACGAAAAGTACTAAGTTCCTTCGTCCTTATGTGGAACAAGACCGTAATACTAATAAATATGTATTGTAGGTACAATAACATCGCCACTCAGCGTACACCGCAAATAATACCAAAATACTAATAAAAACGAACTAAACAGAATTGAAGCGGCTACTACCGACGCTGTCGCGCAAGGACAAGTCGCCACGCACTCGCACCTCGTGGTACGCTGAGTGTGGATCTGACGTGCCAGCACAAACATCTACTTCTTCTTGGTAAGTTTATAACACTAGTCATTTCAGTTAAACGCCGTGCTTGGGAGCTATTAGGAACAATTAGTTCTTCACTCGCGGAAATTGTTATGTTTAAATTATTGACGTTTTCTAGCTGTAGTGAGATAAAGAGTGGCGTTAAGTCACTTCACCCAATACAAGATAAAAGATAAAGATAAAAGATAAAAGGGTGAAGTTAAAAACAATGCTGTATTAGATTTAGAAGGGTATTGGTAGAAAAAGGTGCCTTAATTCTGAGTTGTTGATAAAATTATATACCATTTATTTATCATATTGCGTTAAATGATTTAAGCATAAATTATTTTTATTAGTACGTATTGGTACATCGTATATCTCCTGCATTTTGGTCTGGAGTAAGTAAAAAAAAATATGAATAAGCATCATCATCATCATTTTTCAGTTTTTTTATTTTGATGAACTCGATGGCAATCGGCAGGTATATGTTTCTGCTTTCAAATTTATAAGTCTACCTACAAAACCCGAGGCACTACTTTACATACACAGACATCCCAACACAACAAATATCTATTAATATAAATAAATTTTAATCAGTGTAATAACTTTCTTCGAATTGACGTAATATAGAAGTCTTAATTTAGAAAGTTCAATGATACGACGATAGAGCAAGTTTATTATTTAACCAACAATTTATTTGTGTGTTAATTGGTAAATATTTCCCATACATGTAATCATAGGTATGTACATCTGTGTGACGCTAGCACTTAACATATTATATTATTTTTAATTAATTAATTATTATATAAACAAGCGAATGCTTTAAGGCGTTTTGTCGTAGCGTAGTAACCTAACGTCTTAATGTGGGTTCGATTTCGCTCGGGAAAATCATTAGCGTAAACCTAAGAAATAAAGAAATATGTTATACACATTGTTATAAGAGTGTTTAGTAATATATATTTATGATATTGATATTATTTATTAAATTAAAATTCAATCAACTTCACGCTGTATCCCGCATTCAGCAGGGTTGGCAGAGGGAACCTAGTGTTAAGACACATACAAAATGTATCACTGACAAAATCTACGTATTTATGTACCTACTATAATTGAAAATCGGATTACTAAATTAATTACGTCAAAGTATTGTGGTAATGTAAAATATTTCGAAAGCCCCGAAGTCTCATAATTCGCCTTAATTCGAAGGATATGAGTTGATTGCGGATTGTTATCGGCGCGACGTGACGCGCCCGGGCTGACTCACGAGCCTGTTCTGTACCGCAGTTTCTTGCTTGGTACAAATGGTAGACGTAAGCGAAATTATGGGATTATAATTGAAAATGTCATTTAAAATTTATAGGATTATAAGTTATAATTATAGAAATATATTTTTTTCTTTATTTTACACACACACACACACACACACTCTGTATCCCACATATAGTAGTCCATTCCCCAATTTCTGAGAAATTTTGTTTTGAGCGGCAGTACTTAACGCCGCACTTTACTTATTTATTTATTTATTTATTATTACGAGTATGTTCTCACCAGAGCTATGAAAAAAAAAGCACTTTTCTATCATCAGCTACCCTTGCCTACCCTTCTGTGTACGGGATTTATTATCTGTGCTATTTTGCTACATTGTCATGTGTCACACATCATGTCATAGACTTTTTTGAATGTTACCCTCCTTAAAAAAATTGAGGAAATGTCACCCTAATTTTTATCTTTCTTTATGATTAATCGTTTCCTCAGTAAGACTTTCATCGCGTCTCTTCCATATCGGGCACCGTCAAACAACTTGTGTATTTAGCTATATAGTACCTATACGTTCGGACGCTCATCACCCGGTTACGCGTACAGTAACATTTGTCGTGTCGAAGTTACAGCTAAAAGTGTTATAATATGGACCAGTGGAAATGTTTGTTGTTATTTGTGCTTAATTAAATTTAATAAGAATTCTAGAACAAAGGAATAATGAATATATGTGAATGCTCGAATTAACAGGTCAATATATATTTGGATATTGGATATTATTCAAACTTAAATTTTGTAGTCAAACAAAAAATAGTAACTACTTGCCGCCATATTAAACGTCTTAATATAAATTTTAATAATATAATCAGATAACGGTTGTCTTATTAAAATCTTTTTTTATTGGTCAATCAGTTCTTTAGAATTGAGGGAACCGGTCCGCGCGAAAACCGTTTCTTGTTAAAGGTATCAAGATATTAAGTGTTTGCTTGAAATCGACTCGTGAAAGTTTTAAAATAATATTTTCTTATATAACAGTTAAATAATAGAGACATTGTTTGTATGTATATATTTTTTATTATTGTTTGTTTTTATTGTGCGTAAGTGAAATTTGTGTGACCTCATTCGTATAATATCATATATTCAAGTTCGCCATGACTTTCTTTTACCTTTAACCTTAAATTTCTCGACATATTGGGGCTGAGTGCATTATAAAGAAATTATGGACGATCACAGAATTTAAATGTGCTATGCTTACTGAGTACCTACGCAGGAATAAGGTTAGGCTGTATTTTTTATGCAGTGCACCTGATAAGTACCAGGTACTGCTGCCAGGGTGGTCGATTTCAGAGTACCGCATAGTCTAATAATTTTAAAATCCTTAATAACTTAATTTTCCCAAGGGAGACATAAAGCCTTTGCAATTAAAATTTAATCAATAACATTTTAAACTAATAAAAAATAAAATATAAGTCAACAATATTTATTCAATAAAAAATAATTTGGCTAAAAAACAAAATATATCTATATATATTAAGATTTAATTTTAAATTCCACACAGGTACGCGGAAGCGGGTCTTTACCAAGCAGGTAACATATCTTCCTCATCGGGTGCTTCTTCAGGGTCTCATCCAGCGTCACCGCTCCCGCACTCGCTGTTCACCCACGAGCCACTGTACCAGTTCTACAACGCGGCTAAAGCTGAGGTATTATAGTGTAGAATTGTTGTATTAATTAATACAATTATTGCAGTGGTTATTTTGTTTATTAATATTAGCAAAAACAGCTTCACAATTTTCGGGGAACGACAAGTAGGTACAGGGAACCTAGTATTCTTTTTTCCTTAATTTCTGCTAAATTTCCGAAAGATTTCACGTTGATTGTTGGAACTTAACGCCACGCTTTATATACAAAAGCGAGGAAATATAAATATTAATAGGTATCTACATATTAGTTGAAAACAAACAAAATTATTACGACAAAATATTATTTCCTTTTTTCTCTTTATCTTTCCCTGTCCAGCATGTTTAAAAGAAAAATCATAAAATATAATAAAAAGAAATAATATTTAAAAAAGTATAAAGTTCATATTAAGATTATAACACGTTATTCGTGTCATACGATATCAAAAGTTTGCGGTGCAGTATTGACACACTTAATTATCAGAAACCGTTCTAATACGATTACTAGGAATTTAACTGCAGGCTACTCTATCGTGGATAATTGGGTTAATTTCGCTCATTTCAAACTTTGTCATATATAATTAATATTATGTATAAACTAATTTCATATTTTAAATAATCGTGACAGTCGATTCAAAATCAATGTATTCGACTTTGTTTCTACTACTTTATCTATATATATAAAATCGAAAGGTCACTCACTCATCACGAAATCTCAGAAACTACAAGTGCTAGGAATCTCAAATTTTGCATAGGAGTTACTTATAGGACGTAGGTGCTCGCTAAGACGGGAATTTGCAATATTCGACTTCTAAGGGGTTGTTTTTGGGGTCGAAAGTTTGTATGAAACTTCGTTACTACAAATGCTAGAAGTCTCAAATTTTGCATAGACGTCACTAGGACGTAGTCATGGAGACAGAAATTAATAATAACATAGTTCACGGGGGTGTAACCGCGAGCGGGCCGCTAGTATCTCATAACGCTCAGCCTCAGCTTAACGCTTTGTCCCGCATACACTGGAGTGGCAGAAGGAACCTAGTGGTAGAACATTCCAGCCCAAACTCTCCGCTCAATTTTAAAGACATTCGGTCGCCGCCCCACTGTGCCACCATGGAATAACCTCCAAGTATCTACCCAATGAAAACGTAATATAAGTAATATGAATCGTTAGTCGCCTCACTAGACTCTTTCTGCCTATTCCGTATAGCGTGGGAAATACGCAAATAGCAATACGTAGCAACATTTGCAACAATGACAAGTTAACAATGCAAATTAAACGTTTTTCCTCCATTATTTTTCAAGGTAAAGTATGTGACTTAAAAGCTTTGAAATCGTATTACATTTGTTTAGCTTCAGACATTTCGTTCCCATTAAGACACTTCTAGGGCCACACCCCATCCCCTCTTCGTTTGCCTCGTTGCCAGAACGAGGAAATGAAAATATTTTAATATTTAAGTAAGTGAGAATCGATTTCATGCGATCGACTTTGTGAGTCAGTTGGTCATAATTTCTAAGATTTATAAAGGTGACGTGTTAAAAGTCCCTTAAACACATACTCAATGTATTGAAGCACCTCGTAGCACAGGGGCTCAAGCGTGCGAAAGCAAACGCGACAGGTTGTGGGTTCGGTTCCCTCTCGGGAAAATTAAATATTTAATATTTTCCTTTCTTCGCTCTGGTGTCGAGGCAAAAGCGCGGCGTTGAGTTTCGCCACTCAACACGCTATGGCTCCAAAAATCTGAGTAAATGGGGGACGAAGCGTCTTAACACTAGGTTCCCTATTCCTAACCTGCTGTGTGCGAGATTTAGCGTAACGCTAAAAAATATAGCAAAAATACAACTCCCAAATTGCATAAATAGCTTTTGTTATTCTACACAAACAATTTTGACGGAAACGAATTAAAACAATTTAATTCAATAATTACGGTTGTTTAAACAATTCTAAGTCAAAACAAATTTATCCAGCCATGCTAATTGACTGGCTAATTACGTGAGATAAATGATATAACCTCCTACTCTAAACTTGACCTTACTTTGTTTGTACACTATTAGAATTAGAACTATATATGGATAAAACCAATTAAAGATGATTGTACGCGGAAGTTTTTATGATGTTTTTTTTTTACTGTATTAATTTTTAAAGTCGTATTTTAAATAAACTTTTAATTTTCTTCATTGTGCACGGAACACGTGGCACGTACGATATAGGGGGTGCGGTTTGTCTTGCGAAGTGCCTGAAGTAGACTTAAACCCACAACCATCAATTTACTTTATGTCAACTTGTTGTTAAATTTAACCTTCTTGTTAAGTTGAAACTATACCAAAATCCACTAGGTTAGATTATAAATTACACCGTTTAAGTTAATACACTAGGTACTCTATAAGTCTCTATATCTAGTTCACGTGTAGTGTGAAGTTATCGTCGATTTTAACAACTTTTAGATACTAATAAATATATTGTTTTATTCATCAGTCAGCGTGTAGAGAAGGTGATTCGGATTCGGACGCGTACGACACAGGCGGTTCCACGACCTCCTCGCGGCCGTCCGCCATGGCGCTAGTGGCGCCCCGCGGCCCCGCTCGCACTCTGTGGTGCGAAGTGCCTGAAGTCGTTAATTCTACTGTGCTTAGTGAGTCTAAATTCATTTTAAAGAAATATTAAATTTTTATATTGTTTTATCATAGTTAAAAGACACATGTGCCTTGGTATTTATTGTATGAGTCATATTATTTTTTTATTTTAAATTGCCAAATCAAAAAATTTGTATAATTTTTTTAAATAAAAAAAAATATAATGTTATAAAACTTGATACAGAATGAAGCGGATATATAGAATAAATACTCATATTTAAATATCCATATACTCTTAATAAAATTATAAAATTTCCAAACACTGCAGGTTCTCTTGCACCAGCCCAAAAGAAACTTCAAGAGGCGAAATTTGAACTCCTAACATCTGAGGCGTCATACCTCAACTCACTAAATGTACTGGAAGCCCACTTCATTTCTCATCCCGCCTTCAGAGACCCCCACATATTGCCCAGGGAGGATTGGGAGACTTTATTTGCTGCTATTTTACCTGGTCATTATTCTATATTTCTAGATCTAATATCATTTTTTATATTATTATTGTTAATTCAGGAATATGGGCATGCCTACAAAGAAAAATATTTGATATATTAATTAGAAAGTTTATTATTGAAAAGCCAATTGAAAAACCAATCATTATATTGAAAGTGCTAAAAACAAAATCAGCTTCACGCTGTATCCCGCACACAACATGGTAGACAGAGGGAACATAATGTTAACACACTCCGTTCCGCACTTTCTAAATAGATTAACACGCGATAATTCCTGTTCCTTTCGATACATTTGAATGTAGAGTTACAGATCCCTACATACTTCGTAGCCCACGAGTAGGTATCATACCCACAACCATCTCGTTTATAGTCAAACACTGAGCCGCTTCGCCATAACGGCTTCTATTCCATTAATTTCATATATATCTCTTTCTAATTTTAGTACGAAGATGTTCACAAATGCTAATGACGGATCTCGAGCGCTGTTGGCAAGAGAATATTTTGCTCCAAGACATTTGTGACATCGTGCAACGGCATGCTGAAGCGCGGTTTAACGCTTACGTCAAGTACTGTGAAAACCAACCGCTTATGGTGAAAGCGCTGCAGCGCTTGAGGGAACGACCGGCCTTTGCTGCAGCGCTAAAAAGGTAATTCACACTTCAAATAAATGAATACAATATACAGTAGTACAGTTGTTGACAGACTTGTTATACAGTAGTATAGTTTGAGTAGACGTCTTTATTGTACGACGTTTATGGCGGAAACGATTGTGGTCCTTGTGGTCAAACCAAGTAGGTATCTATAAATTTTGTTATGACTGCACTATAAAGTGGGTTAAATATTAACAAATTAAAGTAACCGAAGAACTTAAATAATTTAAACATTTTCTTGAATAGAATTCATCCAATAACATTTGTTTATACCATTATAATACGGATGGGCCGGAAAAACATCAAAGATCATCTTTTACTTTTTTTCAGCTCACACTTTTAACCGCATAGATAGAATAAAAAATTTCAAGAGATTCCGCTGCCACTTTTTGCCAGATTTTAGCACTTATGAGTAGGGGAATTCAACTTCAACCGCACATTATCCACCAGCACCGAAAAATTATAATAATTAATTCTCCTAAGTCGAATCATTACCCTATATCCTTGTTTTTTAAAAATAAAGAAACATGATAATTATCATCTCTCCACAGACTGGAAAGCCACCCAGCATGCCAGAGCCTCTCGCTGCACTCGTTCCTGCTGCTGCCCATGCAGCGTGTGACGCGCCTGCCGCTGCTCCTGGACGCTGTGCTGCGCCAGCTCGCACCCGCCGACCACGAGTACGCGGGCACCATGCACGCGCTTGGCACGCTCAGCGATGTAAGTATTTGCTAGTTGGTACTTCTGGTTTTATATCTCTTTATGATTACTGCTGTCCTGGTAGTTTACACACTAATGCCAAACTGACGCTCAGTGATATAAGAATATCTGGTTATAAACGTAGCGGTTATGGCTTTCATACCCACTCGGGAAATGAAATATTTTATTTTTTTTGCTCCGGTAAAATTGTAAAGCGCGACGTTGTCTTCTGCCACACAACATGCAACATATCCAAAAGTCGAAGTATAAATTAAAATAACTCACACAACATTTAATAAATAACAGTAAAATATCTACTATATACAGGATGGAAGAGGCAGCGCTCCTTTTACTGAAACTGCATATAGGGTAAAATACCTCAAACCCAGAATTTAAAAAATTAATCAAGGTATCTCAACTATTTGGACGTAGGATTTTTTTTCATTTCACGATTTTTATCCATACCTGTATTTCGTGTCACCCACACATACGTATGCAAAGTTACCGCTTACCGCACGAGTGTGTGCGTGCCTATGTTATACTTTACAAATGGCGTTTTATCTTAAAACGATAATTTTATTATTTATTTTGTTTGAAAAAAAAACTTTTTCATTTTTGGGAATTATTTTTTTTCCGAATTATATTAGGCTTTTATAGAGTAGTTAAAACTGTGGTTTCATTTAAAGTGGTGTTGACAATTCCATCCTGTATAAAGCATATTTTAACACAATATACATTTTTGTTCCCAGTTCGTATCGCAATGCAACGAGGGCGCGCGCTCCACGGAGCGCTTAGAAGAAATGTGGCGCGTGTCAGCCGCCATACAAGTGCCGCCAGCTCTAAAGAACGCGCCGGAACTCGCGCCCGCATTGTCGCGACGAGATCGCAAGTATGTAAATATGTCTTTTATATTATTAATTAAAAATTTAATTATAAAAAATTAAAATATATACCTAGTAGTAGTGGTTTTTAATTAATGTTGTCATATAAAAGCAATCGAAACCTCATCAGTATTTTAAATTGAAATTCCACCATCCCTTTTTTCACTCCTAAAACATAGCAAGTTGGGCAGAGAGAATGTAGCAAAAAACGTTGTTTTAGTACCTTACTGTCTTTATATTTTAATACCATACTATTTTTTTATATTTTAACAGACCAATCAGATGGCTAGTCCGTTCCGGTGAAATGACACAACTGCTCTGGAAAACCGACGAGCTGAAGCTGACATTCGGAAAGAAGTTCCACAAAGTGCCGTTACATCTGTTCTTGTTCAACGATCACCTTGTCATTACTAAGAAAAAAGGGTAAATTAGTTTTTTAAATACATTTTACCTTATGGCGGTGATGCATGAGGAATCAATAGAATTAATAAATACCAAAATGGCGCAATTTATATTTAAAAAAAAACATTTTGACACAACACAGTACACTCTTTTGGTAGACAGGGCTGGTTTGAATCGAGAGTTCTTAGCCATGATTACAGAAAATATGTTCAATCGTTTGATGTGTTCAATCATTAGATCTTTTTTTGTTTTATATTTATTTTTTAGAATTTTTTACCTGGACTTTTTTACATTATTAATTTAATTTTATAGTAAAAAAACTCGCATACCATATAAATAAATTTAAGAATCTCATCCAAAATAAATATATCCTTTGCTTTTAGTGAGGAGAGCTACGTAGTGGTGGATCATTGCCCACGATCACTAGTCGAAGTGTGCTCTAGTGACGCAGCAGCGGGCGCCAAGCACACGCTGTTGTTGACGCTTCTAGAGAACCATGAGGGAAGAACTATTGAGATGGTATGTTTGTTTTGTTCTACATTTATAATGTCGAGTTTGCAATGACCGATATACATACATTGCTATTTTGTATAAAATCCAATATTTAAAACAAATTGACATACAGTTAAAATTAATATTTAAGCACAGTTTTACGTGCTTAACATAATTATTATATTATTATACATTTATTATACATCTATTGACAACAAAATCTAAATTCAAAAATTTCCATTGAGCGGGAGGGAAATGAAAATATTAAATATTTAATTTACTCATGTGGTAAATGAACCCAAAACCTCTACCATTTACAGTCAGCTTGTGCTCTTGCGCCACAACTGGGCCTCAAACATGAATATAAATCTAAATAAATCTCCTCAGATGATGTCATGCCCCACCGAGACAGACCTCCGCCGCTGGTCGGAGGCGCTCGCGCCGCCCACCGCCGCCGACGGGGAGACCCTGTACGCGGGCTGGGACTGCCCACAAGTGGCTGCACTATACGCCTATGCACCGAGGCAGCCCGACGAGCTGGCACTGGCGCAGGGGGACGTGGTTAATGTCACTAGGAAGACTAGTGAGGGTGAGATATGTGATATATAACTATACACACATACGCAACAATATACACGCCCACTAACATTTATATTAAACATTTGTTTGATACGAAATGTGTGGTGTAGCTTCAAACAGCCCGTCTATCTCCACCTCAAAGGCCGACAATACACCAACAAAAAAAGCTCTTCTGGTGTTATACGGGGTCGTGAGCGATGGTGATCACTTATCATCAGGTGACCCGAACGCTCGTTTACTTTGTATTTGCTGTATTAATAAAATCGTGGGATGAGAGGAGCACTGGTACACCCAAACATGTTTGTGCAGCATGCACTAAACCAAATAAAATAGAGAGTATATACTTACAGTGTAAAATTGTGCTTCAAAATAGATAAAGTTATAAGTCTCAATAATATTAAGTTTTGTCTGCTATGAGATGTACTGGATGTACATTACTATTATTTTATACATCAATTGATGTATGAATTATGAGGTAATCTGTAGTCATAATATTGAAGGTTGGATTCTAGAAATGTGTCTCATACACCAAATTATGACTGACTGCATTAAAAATTTCATAAACCAATCTTAGAATATAATATTTCCCTCCTCTCCCCAGGCTGGTACTACGGCGAGCGCACGCGTGACGGCGAGGCGGGCTGGTTCCCTGGCGCCTACGCCACTGAGATCGCCTCCCCGCACGTGCGCGCGCGCAACCTGCGCCAGCGGTACCGCCTGCTGGCTCTGTCTGCCACTTACTTGGGCCAGAAGCGGAAACCTGCCGTGTCACACTGACAGATGATAGGTAACCAATCCTGTCATCTGTCACACTAACAGATGAGAGGAGGCGCGCGATTTATCTGATAGATTTGTAACTGGACAACACTGATACTGAATAAAATACTTTCATATTATCTGTATGAAATTTTGGAACTAATAACTGTGAACTAAATTAATATTAATTATTAAACTGTGAACTGTGAACTGTGAGTCAATTCAATTTTAATGAAATAACAAAAAATGTGTTATGTATTTTGATTTAATTCAGTTAAATGTATTTTGTATATACCATTTTTTTGTATATGTTACATTAATAATATATTTTATTTTATTTCTTAAAACATGGAATTACATTTTGAAGTTGAACAGGTATATTTTAAACACAAGGTCAATGAAATAATTTGACAAATCTTAATATTGTATATATTGATAAATACATACAATATTAAGAGATAATTTCGTATATAAAATTTAAAACATTCAAAGAAAAATATGGTAAATATATTGAAATAAATGCAGCTAAATAAGATTGATGATAAAATGTGCTCCAAGAAATTAAAACGTCCGTCCGATTGCCTTTCTTAATGTTAAGACCGTTTTGACATTTTTTATCGCACCATAATTTAGAATTTAATGTTGGTGCTTTTAACTTAATGCTATATACTTATGTATTCGTAATTTAACGACACGCTTAGTGTAGCTATGTATATGTGAAGTGTACAGTTACGTATGAGATTCACAGATTAATGTACAGAAATTGAGAAAATAATATAGTTTTAATTATATACACTTAGAAAGTAATCAATAACCAACAAATGTACAACCTAAGCTTAATATTTGGCAGAATGGATGTTTCCTTTTGCCTATATTTTGGCATTGATGTTTTCGTTGAAAGAAATTTGTTTAAATTTAAATATTTGACTTATTTGCTTTAGATTTTATTATCAATACACACTCGCTTGCTGTTTAAAAATTAACTAGTCAATGTGTGCGAGTGTAAGAAATTAAGATAATATAATTGAAAATACTTATGCAATAAACATTCCTTTTTTTAATTCAAATAATTGAAAATACTAACGTTTTTTTATTAAGTTATTGTTTTTGTATTTTAATATTAAAATAGATCTGTTTTTAAACAGAATGAAGTATAATAAAAATGTTAATTTTAAATTACAATTGTGTATGTATAAACTTAGATATAGTTTTTAGTTAAGATGACATTGTAATTACCATCAAATATAATTTTTCATATTAAAATATTCTAATGAATTTTATTTTGCTTTTTAATACTTAGGGCCTAATTTTATTTAAGTTGGTCCATATACAGGCGTCCCTCGTATAACACGGTACTTGTACAACACGGTTTCGATATTACACGGTCCAAGAATTGAGACTAATATAACACGGTTTCGATATTACACGATACAAGAAATGATATTAGTATAACACGATTTTGAAAAATATGCATTTTAAATTTGAACTTTTTTTCGTTCAATAAGCTGTTTCTACTTGTTTTATACTATGTAATTATTATTATTAGTCTTTGAATATATTTTATTGTTGTATTTTTAAATTTTTGTATTTCATCATAAAATTGAATTTAATTTATTTTTCTTAATAAAAACTTCAAGATAACTTCCTTTTTCATTTATGTAGTATTTGGAACGAAATTTCAGCTATCATAAAATTTTACACCTTAAGATTTGGTTTCGATATAACACGGTACGCATTGCCTTTATTAGTATGATTTCAAAGTTTCGTATAACACGGTTTCGATATAACACAAGACAAGGTCTCGATATTACACGGTGTACAGTATGGTATACCTGCTTTCGTATAACACGGTTTCGATATAGCACGGTACGAATTAACCGTGTTATACGAGGGATGCCTGTAGTTCGTCGTAATTCTACAGTTGGTGAAATCCCCCATGTTAGTGTTTCATCACATATTTTGCAATTTTACACCTAGAAATTATACAATTAATATTTCTAGATATTAAATTGTATTCAATGGACTTCTTTCAAATTCAACTTATATGCTTATGACTACTATGGCTGTATACAACATGTTTTAAAACCAGGCGTTTTTATTTTATTATATATTATATTTTTTAAAATTGTATTGCATGACAATAAGTTTTTCTTTACGACTCAGCACACAATATTCAACATCATCGAAACCCCCCCTCAACGTAGGATGTATTTATGGATGACCCCTCAGTGACATGAATAAAAGTCATAAATGCTTATAATTTATTTTATTATATATTGTTTTTTGTCACTTTAAGGCCTTTTCACATTTTTATATATAATATTTAAAATTAATACAGTTACCAATCTTACACTAGTAATGGTAAAAAAATATTCCAATAGATTATTATACATTATCAACAACAACAGTTCTTTCATGTAAAAAAAAACAAATCAAAAATAATAATATTCAATAAAAACTAACTTCAATTTATAAATATAGATATACATTTTATTATGTCTTTATTTAGCTGAGTATGTGGAAGGTTTGACTAACATTTATAAAAAGTAAAAAAGAAATGCATTAACCTAGCATTGTTAGAAAAAAAGTTTCATTTATTATATTTTTATATCAATGTTGAGGACTATTTTAATAACAGAATGTAAAAAACCTAAATATAGAATGTTATTATACGAGGTTAGAAAGAATGGTTAAAAAACATGAGAGATCAGATGTGTACTTTGAGAAATAGCTCCAGGAATGATTATATTCAGTCAGTATTGATCATTTTAACTTTAAAATTCTAAATTAAATCAAATTCTTGTTTTAGAAGAATTATCCTTAACTTCAAATAGTTTTCTTACAAAATATACTTGTAGTGTGCCAGTCGCTGCTACAGCTAGGATTTGAACAAGAGACCACCTGGAAAAAAAATCATATGCTCTCTCTATAATATACCTCTGCTCTATAATATGCATTATTATTAATAATGCATATTATAGAGCAGAGGCATATGGTTGCAGATTCAATTATATAGGTTTTGGTTGTTTTAGCTTCACACTGTATACCGCACATACCAGCTAGGCAGAGTGAACTTGGGAACCTTGTGCTAAGGCACTTTTTGCCTACTTATCAAAGCGAGGAATATAAAATATGAAAATATGAAATATTTTATTTCTTTAAGTCAGAATCGAACCCACAATTTGACGCATTTACAGTCACATGGGAATGAAATTCTTGCTCCAGTCTATTTCAAAGGTATCACTGTCACAAATAATAATTAATTGTGATATGTAAATATTATAATAATTTTGACAGAAAATAATTGAAAATTATAAGGTAATATATCTCCATTTTTTATTTGACGTGAATATTGAAATCTTACAAGGAAAAGTTATTCTATCATCAAGGAATTTTATAAACTAAATTAAACTTCAGCTTTTATAGTGTGTAATTTGTATGTATACTTTTTGAGAAAATGTAAAATTAAATAATTTAACCACATCCCACAGAGACATAGTTAGGGGCACAGTATCAAATGGAAAATATTGATACTCATGATCATGAGTAGTATTGAAAAAAAAAGTATTGTACTCATAAAAGTATTGATACTTCGAAGTATCAGTAGAATTATTATCAAAAAAATATATAATTACTACAGTAATTACAATATATTACAGTATATTGCAATATAAATATTTCTATTTTTTTTATTATAATATAAATATTGTACTATTCAAAGTTAAAATATAATAAACATGTTATTTATTGTATTTTAATAGAAATTTAAAGAGACAAGAAAGTATTTAATCTTTTCAATATAGCAAAATATAAATTATACATGCAGGAATGTGGTTTATGTAACATTATAAGAATTTGAAGCAAGACCTACCTTAATACATAAGTATTATTGTCAAGTAATAAATTATAATCCCGAGATTCTCTTGCCCTAGAATGATACTGATATTGCAAAATGTCATTTACATTACGCTCCACAAACTGGATTGAGTTCTGAAAGAAATAACATAATAATTAATAAATTACTAAAAAAATGTTTTTTTTACTTCAAAATTGTAATAAATTATGTGTCTTACAGTGAAATTTTTAATATTCATATCTAGCTCTTCCACTTCCTTAGCGTATTGTTCCCACTTATCATATCTAATAACAGACAGGTACAAATTGACTAGCTTCCCTGCAAATCTTGAGAACTGATTATCAATGCACACTGCATAATAGCCCCCAGAACTGGATTGGTCCGCATACTCTGCGCTCTGACGCCACTCATATGGGTGCACTATTTGACCATTTGGATGCCGCACAGCAAACCCACACATTCCATCACCACCTTTTAACACCTACACAATAAAAGAACTAATATAAACATTTGTATTTTGGGAGGATTATTCAAAGATTGCAATTAGAGCAAAACTTAAATAGATAGCATATGTCATTAGAAAGAAAGGCTAATTACTTGATAACTCGCGTAAAATGTAGCGCCCGGTTGTACGTATTGGAAATAACAGTCTTCCTTGCCGGCGTCGATGTGTACTTTGTAGTCCATCGTGACTGCGGGAAGATTTTCGTACCATGGCGCCGCTGAAGTCGAAGTTGATTCACCAACGTGTGATAAAATTGTAAATATTAGTATTATAACACATAACAAATGCCACGTCTTTTGAGCCATTTTTACAAATACAAACTGTCGCTGGTGACGTTTACTATGTAAAAGTGAAAGGGGCAAACGTCAAAAATCTAAATATTCTAATTCCTAGCTTACACGCTTGTCAAGGCTTGCCAGACGCCCACAAGCTCCAATCGTCCAATCCATCACAAATATTTGGATACCATCTAGATGCTTAAGCGCATCTTTCTGACATGCAAGCGTAACTTAAATACTAAAAAAATACAATACTAAAAACTAAAAAGTTTTTTCAGCTTGTCTTTATTCTTTGGCACAACTATTTGAAATGAAAGATTTATCCTATAGCAACGATCCGATCCTCAAACATAAAAGATGATGTAAATGTTAGTTGTGGTTGGTTGTGGTACAATAAAATGGTGTATTATATATAAGTGGCATTTTCCACATAAATAGTCATATTATTTAAACTATCTGCTACTGGCAGCCCTTTGCATGCTGGCAGTACTTATGTGTTTTGACATATGATTTGTTATCAAATCAAATATGAAATAGTGTTTATAATTATAGATCGATATTGATATAATAACCTTAATTCTTAACTTTATTTCAACGTTCAATTAATAGAATTTAATTTTTTGAAATAAACAACAATGAAAGCGAGATATTTAACATTCTTTTCATATATAGGTACTAAATTTAGGCAGGTTCAATATTATTATTTGCGCTCATCATCTTATACTATAATATTTCATCCTAAATATAACATATTGTATTGCCTGACAGAGCTTCCGAAAAGTTGTGGCTTAAAGATGGACGTAACTACCCTGACCCTAGCAGTGTCCAAGGTGTAATGGAAATAGCTTTACTTAAGTTAAAACCTTTGGAATATCCTAACCTAATTCTGTCTAGCCGGTAAGCCCTATATTATAACTTGTATGTGTAGTTTTGTTTCATTACGAAGCGGAGCGGGCGGAACTCAACGCTCCGCTTTGTTTTGTTACCAGAACAAGAAGACGAAAATATTAAAAGATTCATTCCCCCTAATGGGATCGAGCAACATAGCCACATGTTGTGCTGCCTGCTCCACAATAAAATGTAATATTATAATTGTTTCTTTATAAAAATATTTATAGTACAGATGGTGGTGTCCATGCATTAAATACTAGTGCACATTTTGATTTAATAAGAAGAGGTGAAAATATATTTGAGCCTCATTTCATTACATATGAACTTAATAGATTCTTTCACAAAAATGAAATAAGTATATTTGTAAGAAAATGTTTGAGAGTGAATGACTATTTTCATGCACGGTTTTTGGCTACATCAAGAACTTATTTATATAGGTAAGTTGTATCATTCTTTTGTCTTAAAAATAATACATATTAGATAACACCAATGTTACAAATACTTTTTGAAATAATCAAATGTGATATTATAAGAAATACAAATCTGTATTTATATTATGAATAAATTACAATTCAATTATTTTTTGTAGATTAGCAGTATTAAAAACAGATATAGAAGTAGATGAGTATGGAAGTGGTATAAGCCAATTTATACCCATAGAAGAATGGAGAAGGTGTCATTTTATAAGGTGAAATAATAGGGAAACTAAACATTTAAATATAATATAGTCTATTACATTGGTGTGAGATTACATCTGGTTGTACTTGTAGATTACATACTGGGGCTAGCAGCTTCATCCTTTTTCAGAGGAACTCTACCTATTGATTTAGTACCACAGAGACTGACTAAAATTGTAATAGGTTATGGGTTTAATTTCCGACTTAGGGATTTACTCTGGTATCAAAACAAAACATGGTGTTAACTTTCGTCACTCTATTCACAATATCTGAAAAATTGGACAGTGCATGGGAACAGGGTCTTAAAACTAGGCACCCTCTGCCTACTCTGCATTTCGCAGTATACAAAGTGAATCTAAATTAAGTTTATACTTACAACAATTTCCTAACTATATATTTTCAGATCAAGAAATTTTGATATACAAAGATTTAAAGAGGCAGCGGAACATCTAGTAGGCTATCACGATTTTACAACATTTAAAAAATTTGACAAATTAAATCAAAACAAACAAAACAGAAGGGAAATTAAATCTATTGATATAAGGCCGGGGGCACCTTGCATTACTAGTTATCCTAATGGAAAAGAAAAAAACTTTGATTATTGGGATATTGAGTTTGTTGGAAGGGGGTTTGTACACAACCAAGTAAGTAAATCTTAGGAAAGTAATAAACTCATAAACCTTATATGTCTTAATAGTGAAGAAAGGATGGAATGCAAAATCAGAATAAATGTAAAACTAATATCTCACTATTACAAGTTAATCAAGTGGTATATCTGAGAAGTATTTTACACTTAACATATAATAGATTCAGAAGTAAAGTCTATTGTGTAGTGGGATACATTGTGACTATAAATAGAATCATTTAATCAATTTCCCTGTTCCGGTATGATAGTGTGCATGTTTAAACTTCACTACTCAACAAGAGAGTCACTCAAGTCTTCGAATTTGGACGGAGTGTCGAGAACAGATCGTCTCAACTGGATCCAATATCAAACCTGCTTTATATAATAAAGGCGTAAAGTTTAATAGTATGTATCCTCACAAAACAACTCGTTAAATCTAACGAAAATAAATGGAACAATTTCTAGGCAAGAAAATCTTATTTTAGGAAGTGAAAAAATTATTATAACTTATTAAAAAAAAAATTAAATCAGCTTCACGCTGTAACCCGCACATAGTAGTGTAGGCAGAGGGAACCTAGTATTAATACACTCCGTTCCCCACTTTCTGCCGAGTTCTGGAGGCATTGCGTGTTGAGTGGCAGAACTCAAAGCCGCGCTTTGCCTTGACACCAGAGTGAAGAAATGGAAATATAAACGTAAATAAATATTTCACTTCTTTGAGTGGGGATCGGACCCACAACCGTCGTTTTACACCCTTGTGCCGCTGTGCCACGACGGCCTCTAGACGAAAGCTAATTTCGAAATTCCGCTACGTTCAAACTTATATAATATATTTCAAAATAAAAAGGGGCGAGTCGTGGCGCGCGCGCACAAACGTGTGACTAAACACAGTAAACACGACAGATCGTGGGTACGATTACCACTCAAATTCAGAAAAATCTAGAATTCAACAGGGAACGGCGTCTTAATGGAAACCAAGTGTATTAACATTAGGTTCCCTCTGCCTACTCTGCTATGTCCAGGATACCGGGTTAAGCTAAAAAAATATATTCTTTCCTAAGTGTGGAATAACACTATAAAATTTTAATAAATAAAACAACTCTCTTCTTTTCAGATTCGGCGAATGGTAGGCACTCTTATAACAGTAGCTAGAGGCAAGTTACAACCAAATGATGTAAAAGTTATGTTGCAAGTACCTTCAAAACATTCTTGGTATACTTTCATTCAGAACTGCCCTCCAGATGGTTTATATCTTTGCGATGTCAAATATAATCCAGAAGATTTGATTTATGATTCAAATTTAAATAAAATTAATGATAACACAAAAATTATTAAACAACCAGCAGTTATATATAGTTAAAAGAATAATCACTAAAAAGAGTACAATATAATTTAATATTGTTAGTAAATAAATAAGAGAAAATGAGTTTTCTAAATGAACTGAAAAAGCAAAAGGAAAAACTTAAAGAAACTGAAACAGTAGTGACTCGTGCTGATGGTACAAAATATATGGAAGGTTCTGGGACTGTAGTAGATAGAAGCTATGGCTTTATTGTAGATACAGAGCCAGATGATATACCAATATTAATTGTAAATAATTTATATATTGGCTCACAAGATTGTGCTGATGTTAAAATCATTGAAAAGTATAATATTAAAAATGTACTAAGTTTAGGTGTTAATGTGGATGTTACAAATATAAATCATAAATTTATTCCTATTTTGGATTTGCCCGAGTCAAATATAAAGCCTACTTTGACTGAATGTTTACCGTTTATAAGAAATAGTATTGAAAAGAAACAAAATATTCTAGTACACTGTAATGCGGGTGTTTCTCGCACTGCAATGGTGACTATCGCTTATTTAATTCAATATGAGCGCATGAACTATGAAGAAGCCTATAATTTTGTTAAAACTAAAAGGCCGGCGATACAACCAAATGATGGATTTAAAAAGCAGTTGAAGTTAATGAAACAGTATACTGTTATTTAAATGTTCGAAATAAACACTTTAATAATATAAAATGTTAATTTCTTTATAATTCCTTTTGTTATTTTAAATAATAATATGTATTTTATTTATGTAGGCATACATGACATAGTTTACAATTTACTTCATACTGTTTAATTATTATAAAGAATCTTTATAATTTAATATTCAGCAGAGGACTTGGGTTCGAATAAACACCAAGAAAACACCTATAAGATTAATATTAATTTGAATACCACAAACACTTGACCCCAGTTAACCTACCTCCAGCCTAAATCCTCCTCCTCCTCCAATTAAATATATATTTTTGATGGGAATAAAACAACATAAATAATTAAAACAGAACTTTATTCTAATAAATACGATATTTAAGTACGGTTGACAGCCGCGATATAACATTATTACATTGAACATTGGAAGCACTAAAACATGTAACTAGCACCTATATTATAAATCTTCATATATATTTTTTTAAATATAAAAGAAGAATGAACATATTAATTGCGTGCATTTTTTGCGTCAGTTTTATACATATACCAAACAAAGTATGCAGAGAGAGAGAGCCGCCTTAATTCGTATGTATTGAGTGGGCGGAACTCAACGCTGCATTTTACTTGCTAGCTGAGGAAATGAAAATAATTCATCGTTTCGAGTGTTAATAAGGGCAATTTGTGAACATATTGATTATATTTACAATAATTTTGTCACTAGCCTGTTTAGGCGAAGTAATAGGTTAGATTAGTTGCATTTAAATGATCATTATCAAATCAATATATCATGACATATACATATATGCACGCATATTCAGTAAAGGCAATGTTTTTAATGAACTTTACACTATATTCATTCTTGTCTTACATTTTTATTTAAAAATGGTTTGCATAATATAATTGTAGTATTTTAAATTTATTTAAAAATTAAATTAAAGCCGACCATTTACTACCATTAAAATCTCCGGTGGGATATAAATTGATCAATAAATGTTATAATTTTGAAAATATAATAAACTCAATATATTCAGTGGCGTAGTGAGCTTAATTCGCGCCCGGGGCAAAATACTTTTACAGTGCCCCCAAGGCGAACAATATAATTTCATATGTATGTTTAAATACTTTTGCGGACTACTTATTTGGCGCCCCTGAGCCTTTATGAGCGGTGCCAGGGGCAAGATGACAACCCCCCCCCCCCCCCTCACTGCACCAGTGAATATATTATAATGTTTGAAATGTGGATAAATGTATAAATGGTAATATTCGATAGTAAATGGACGTACTTATGTTGAATCATTTTTTTTTTAATAAGGTATTACATATTACATAATTATTTATAAAATTTGTATGTTGGCACATTATCAATTTTAAAGTACATATTCTTATAGCTATTTGTCATTTCAATAATAAATATTAAAAAAAATATAAAAGAAATAAACGATTATATCAAATTTCTAAATTCGGTATTATATAAAACACATTTTGAAATAAACAATTTAATTGATGGCCCAGAAGAAAAAAATGTGTTATTAGGCAATATATTTAGTAGCTGGCAGTAGGTAATAATAATCTGTGTCGTAGTTAAAAAATATTAAATAAATTTTAACTAAATAAACCGACTTCAACCGGATCTCATGATCGGAACCTTGAATATTAATAACATTGTGAACATTGTGGCCAAATTACCAAAAGAGATCACACAGAAAGCACTAACTTTCAAATAAAAAAAGAATCATCAAAATCGGTTCACCCAATCAAAAGTTCTGAGATAACAAACATTTAAAACAATGCAGTCGAATTGATAACTTCCTTTTTTACAGAAGTCGATTGAAAATATTGGCACTCCTGGACCATTATATTACACGTAAGGAAAGATATTAAAGAAATATTTAAAATTTTATATTAAACAATCTACATTATCTAACGTGAGCGCATTTGACAAAAACATCAAAGTGTAATAATAATATATTTAAAAACAACGTGAAAAACGCAAAACAACCTTACTAATAATTTGTAATACACAAACTAAATTAAGTACAATCGTTAAGTATGTAACGTTTAGGTTCAATTTGACTTCCCCCTGATAAGGCTCAGTTAACCTATCCTACAGATAGAAATAGACATCAATGATGTCGTCCTTGTTTAATTACACTAAATGAAAGAGATTGCGATATTTTTTTTGTCAACAAAAGAGGGTATAATTTTGTTTATTACAGATTAACAGAAATATAACATTCACCAAAATCATTTAATCTGAATTATCAGTAGACGTAAAAAGAGCACCTTAAAATATAAATTTTATGATCAAGATTAACATTTCATACAAATAATTAACTTGTTCTTAAATCTTCAACCTATCATTTTGATGTGTGAGTGTGTGTGTGTATATATATATGTATATATATATGCCATATGGCTATAGCTGGTTTTGTTGTCACAATTGTTGAACACACAGTTAAAGTAGTAGTAGTTAGTAGAATTATGTATGTTTAAAAGATTTACTCAAAATCTATGAATAAAACTTTTTCATAACGTAAAGTTTTAAATGAGTAGTGAATAGGGCAGGGTTTCTTAAACTATGGGTCGCGACCCCAAAAGGGGTCGCGTAGCAAAATTCTGGGGTCGCGAGAGATTTTAATGTCAAATATTTATATATCATTTTATAACATCACTAGAGTTGGCGGATTTTTGTATGTTTCAAAACGAATTCTAAAACTATATATTTTTATATGTATATGTATATTGTTACCTAATAAATAAATCATCAAAAAATATTAATTTATTTTTCTTTTATATTTGTATGGGGCGTCGTTAAGAAACTAGTCATAAATGGGGTCGTGAATGACAAAAGTTTAAGAAGCCCTCGAATAGGGAATTTAGCATTGGTATTTAATGGTCAGTGGTGGATCAGGGGCACAAGTGTGAGACTGTAAATGCGATTGATTATGGGTTTCCATTCGAGGAAATGAAATATTTATTTAAATTTATATTTTCAATTTCTTTGATGAATTGATTCGATGCATAGCGGCGGCGTTGAGTTCCGCCACTTTAATAATAATACATAATTGTTACTTTATTTTGAAATATTGTTACGGTATGCCGCTCAAAAATCTGTCTTGTGTATCACTCTTCAAACGTTCATAAATCGTAATTAAGTATATTATAATAAAAGTTTAAGCAAAAAAGTCGAATGATTAACTTAAGTACTTAATTAAAAAAATTATAGTCACCTAAATATACAACTCTCAAATTATACAATAACAGACAAATGATTTAAAAAAAAAACTTATAAATTTTATTTTTGATTAATAATTTATAACAACCATTTTATAATTTGAGACCATGTAATTTCATAACAACCGGAATGTCAAATTTAAATCACAACTCGCCACATACAATTAAACATTAATAATATTATATAAAATAATAAGTTATATCGAATTCCAACAATATTTTCACATGCCATTCAGTTTATATGCACCATGATATACTATTATTGATTTTTTTTTGCTTGAAATAAGTTCATTTTTATAAAAAGTATACAATTTTCATATCATTGATTTATCTTTTTACACAAAATCACTTTAAGCTTCTTCACAAACCAAATTTCGTTATATTAAAAACTAGTTATGTTTTACATATTATTATAGTTACAGAACTATTAATTTATTACAAATGATAGCAGTTATTTTTTTACAATTTTACATAATCCTTGACTGGCGTTCAGTCTATACTAAACAGAACCTGGGTGCCATGCAAATTATATACAGATAAATGGTGAAACTTGAGTTTTGACTCGAGTTTATTTCATAAATTGTTTCCACATAACCATCATCCAGATAAAATATTAACATATTGTACTTTCAAAATATAGTAAACTATAATTTCTAAACAAACCTTTGTAACAAGGACAACTACTTCCTTTTCTTATATTCTAAATGTAACTAAACTTTAATTAGAAAAAAACCTTAACAAATTAAGTACACAGGTTAAAAAACGCATATTCTATACTTCTATCACAAACTAGTAAGGCACATATTGGCAATGAAAATTATAATATTAAATATTTTGACTTTTTTTCTACATCTGTTTGACTCAAAATGACTACTACTTTGATGACTGACTCTCAATCTATATATCAGTCAAGTTAGTGTCAGTCAGATTGAGTTAATTATGTATATATTAAGTACCTTGCATAATATTGTTACAATTAGGTATTGATTAAAATAAAATATGCTATAGAATAGAGATGACAACATACGAAAGAATATATTTAAAATTTAGAGACTTCTCTACATATTTTATGACATTGTTTGTTTTATAAATAAAATCGTACTTTTTGGTGTTATGCTTCTAAAAAAACTATGAGTTTGATCAAACACTTATTATTATATTTCAAATTGAAATATATGTGCCATCCTTAAACTATAAAAATATTTGTCTCATTTCATAACCTATGTGGTTATGAAATAAAAAAAATATAACATTATTACAGTATATGGATTAAATAAAATGTATATTTGGCAAGAAAAGAATAATTGTAAACAAATAGCAGAATATAATATAATGCAGTTCAAGTTAATAATTTATTACAGAATTAATATTTAATAGCAAAAAAAATCATACACTTTAAATGTCATGTCAAGAAAAAGAAACATTATCCTCATTATATTACATTTACAGCTATCTATATATGTATGTATTAGTTCATATTTAGTAATAGAATATTTAACAAGTTAACATTTGACTTACCATTCAAAAGTTTGTTCTAAAAAAACTTTTTTTTTTTCAACAATATTTTTTTGTTGGTCGAACACAATTACTTCCCTCGGTAACTAATCTCGCTTCATTAACAACACATTAACACTTTCTTTACACAATATACTTTTTCAAAATATGTATAATTTTCTAAATTAAATGTTCTTACACCAACAAGCTAAGTTTTTAAGGACAACTTTAATTGTTAATCTGAAACTTTTCTAAGCACAAAAGTTTAAGTACATGTCCAAACATTTGTAACCTTTTTAAGTACTATATTTTAAATATATATCAGAATCATTTTAAACTTTTAAAGCACTAAAGTTTAAGTATGTGTCAGAAACTTTTCAAAGTAAGTCCTCTAGCGGGAAGGCTATTTGCTTTAGCCGGAGCATCTCTGGCTTGTGAATGAGCGACTGCTATACTAAGACACTGGGCCCATTCTTCTGCATTTTTACCATCTTTTGGCTTCAATATGAGGGTCTGGTCTCCGGTGAATATTTCGAACGCCTTGGGGATGTTACGGGCTCCTCGCGACACTTTTACTGATCTTATTTGGTTAATGTCTATGCTTTCACCTCCACTCTGTAAATATCAAAATTAATAATTAAGTGTGTCTATTTTTTGTTAAGTTAACAGTAAGCAACATGACTATGCTTTCTTCAAATGAAAACCTTGAAACGAAGCTTTTTTAAAATAATAAAAAATACTTACCGCCCCTTTACACGACAAATGCGCTCCAGACAGCGTGAAATACCGTGTCCGCCATCTTCTAAATATCCGCCATCTTCCTTTCTTCTCCTTTAACTGCCCCTCTATGACCGGCTCGTCGGGGGTCAGGAATCCAACGGCTCTTTCGGGGTGATTACATAGAAAGCAACCCCACGCTGGCTGTTCCTGCCCCGTGACCCCGGTGACCCCTTGGGCTGGTAAGGTCGCCGCTGCGAAAACGTCAAAGAAACCCGCTGCTCGAAGTTCGTTGAGTAATATTTCTTGTTCCTATAAAACCAATACTAATTTAATAAATACCATTGCTTTATAAGCTAATGTGAGCAATTCGTGGTGGATAATATTAAATATTTTTAATTTATATATTTAATTATATATTAAAAAAATACAAAAAAAAAATATCTGCGGTTTTTTGAAGCTGACGAGGTCTCTGCTACAAATTAACTATTTTTATAGTCAGTTAAATTTTAGTATTGTGTAGCTGTCACAAATTATTGCTAATATTAAAATTGTACAGTACGATTTCAACAATTAATATAACCATAAATACGAAATAGTTCACAATATTTTTAATTATTATTGGTATGAATTATAAAGGGGCACAAACGTAATGATTTATGGAAATCTATTTAAATCGTGATTACCTTAAGTCCAGGAAAAGCTCCGGTAACCAGTGTCAAGAACGTCCTGTTTTCACACTTGAGTATATCCCAGCAATGTTTTAAGCTGGCCACCGTGGGGTCCCTCGAAGACAGTGCCTTAGCGTGTCGTGCTTGCAGCGCTAGGAACATGAGGTGTATCCACGTGCGCGGCGCCCTGGTGCGGAGGGAGAAGGCGGCGCGCGAGTACAGGCAGTGCGCCCCACGACGCCCGCACGCGAATGACAGACGAGCTTGCTTTTTACTACGTCGTTCTGTTAGACATAATTTTATGTTAGTTATACCAATCTTTTATATCGAGTAGTTCTAATTTAAGTAAAGAGTGAGTCTTTATCTAAAGTATGGCGTCATTTAACGTTGACTCAACTTCGTTACGATGTTTATCATTTATAAGTGACCACTAGAGATCAGACCCCTCTGGAAAAAGCCCATATACCCCCAAAGTCTCAAGAATAGATTCTTTATATTTAAACAGTTATTAGTGTTTTTTTTTAACTCCATAGAGACCAGTCCTGGCGCAGCGGCACAAAGTGTGACTGTAAAATCGACTGGTTTTGGGTTCGATCCCCACTTGAGGAAATGAAATATTTATTTAAATTCATATTTTCATTTCTTCGGTCTTGTGTCGGGGCAAAGCGCGGCGTTGTGTTCCGCCACTCAACACGCAATGCTTCCAGATTTCGGCAGAAAGTGAGGAACGGAGTGTCTTAACACTAGGTTTCCTCTGGGTACCCTGCTGTGAGCTGAATACAGCGTGATGCTAATATAATTTTGATTTAATATAAATTTCGAGAAGCGTAAATGCAGAAAATATAAAATAAGAAAAAAACTTAAACTAACCTTCAATAGTACATTTGGCTGGCGGCGGTATCCTTAACGACACGTTATCCATATACGCCTTTATTTTATCCAAGTGTTTCTCACAAAAGTGCTGCACCGTATCCCTCATCGGATACGGCTCGAAGACACTTATACGATGATTAGAATTCGAATTATTATTCGAGTTAGAGTTATTCGAGTTAATCATAGTGACACTGGTGTTGTTGCGACGTGACGTGACAGTGACTGCCCCTGGGGCTGTTACAGTGTTAGTGACCCCGGTAGTACCCGTGATGGTCGTAGCTGTTGTGGTAGTGACTGACACTTGCCCTAGAGCTGTGTGGGAGTGTAGTGCCGCATTGGGAATCAACGCGTCCGATGACTTGCCAGGTGTCAACGGGTTCACTGATATAGATTGACTCTGTAGAGGTGGCCCAGATATTATTGTTCCTCCAATGCTCTGTAATGGCATTTAAGAAAAAAGTGTAATGAATTGATTTTTAGAAATATTCTTAATATACTGTTTAAAGTAATTTACTTAATAATAGGTCCATAAAAACAGTGAAAAACACATTATTGTAAGAAATATTATTAATTACATGTTAAATATAAAAAATAAATTTCCGTTAAAAAAATTAAGTTCGCATAAAAGAAATTCAATATTTCATTAACACATGTCACCCAAAATTAACTATTAATTAAATTGAGATCAACATGGAGATTTGGCGCATCCCCTGACTATAAGCGTGACGGTTATGGGTTCAATTCCCACTCGAAAAATAAATATATTTTCTCGCTCTGGTAACAATACAAAGCGCGGCGTTGAGTTTTGCCACTCAACACAACATAACAGCTCTACATACCGGAGTAGCAGTAGTAGCAGGTCCGATTAATATGCTATGATGATGATGTCGGGGCGCGCGAGTGCTTACTGTCACGGCTCCTGTGCCCGCTCCCTTACCCGCCGCAACGCTTGCGGGTTTGTTACCTACTGGAATTAGTAAGACACATTAATGTATTCATATGAAAATAACATAGATGAAAACGTATAAAAACTTGAATGTAGAGGGATTTGAACCCGTGCATTTTTATATATAATTTTTTTAATGACATTTGATGTAATAAGTATGGAAGAGTCCTAGTGGGCCGTGTCCAACCCAAAATACTCTGGTGACAATCCCAGAATTAATTATTTATTTTTTATTAACAAAATATTAAACCCGAAAAGTTCGAATAACCGTTGCATAAAAAGGTGAGTTTGAAACTGAAATCAAGCCCGACATTTAACCAAATGATAGTCGACGCTAAATGATGAATTCTGTAGAATTCAATGGCGCCAGGCAACATTCTGACTGCAGATATGATGGCATCCGGTTGGATATCTTATACGAGAAGTACAATATACTCACATTCCCGATCGGATAGAACAAAATACGACGTCGGGGTCCGTCATGCATTATTACAAAATCAAGCGAAAATATGGAGTACGGAATGTACGTTATAGAAAAAAAGTCAAATATATTACTTGGAGGAGTGTTGTTACTTTGTTGAGCATTGATCTGCTGCGACGAGGAAAGCCGCGTCATACTCTTGTGAAGTCCGCCTACTGAACCCCCTGTGAAATATATATATTTTTTGTTATTAAAATTAGATTCTTAATTTATTTTATTCATATTTCAAAAAATATATTTTTTTACATATTATAAATCTTTAGATAATTACTAAATTATTATAATCATACATACAAAATGCAATAAATATTACATCTATTTTTTAAATTATCATAAATAAAAAAACAATAAACAAACATACCAGCAACATTCAACCGTGTCATACTTCTATGTGAATTAGGTCCAGGGTGCAATCGACCTGTACTCCTTGAATCGCCTAACTTAGCCCTTCTCGTATAACCGGTCACTGGGGCCACAGTACCTACAGGCAAGGGTACAGTCGAGCCTGGGGTAGACGGTGTCACTGGGGTCAATGGGGTCACTGAGGTAGTGCTTGCCACGGGGGTAGTTTGACCTCCAAGCTTTACTATAGTAACGCCGCCTGATGTACGATTGACTTCACCGTGCGTTGATTTTGGACGGTTACTGTAATATAATAAAATAAAAGATAATATTTTTTAAAAGTGGTTTTTGTGGTGTAGGTACAGTAGTCTCTGCCAGCGTCATTTTTTTTTATATCATTGTATTTTTTCTGTATGACTTTAATATAGCAGATAAATACTAATTTTTATCCAGCTTCAACTCTGCCCATTTTCTGGCGATTGGATTTGTGAGGCATAAAATATAAATGTTTCGATTACTCGGGGATCGAACCACGTTACATTCAGTTATTAGTATTGTGCATATTTTTTGACTTCTCCCAGCCTTTTCATATAAATGAAAGTTGATAATAATTTTAAATACCTATTAGAAGGTAGGCCATCAAGGCGAAGCCGTGAGTGAGAAACTAGTTATTAATAAATTAAACGTTAGAAATACTCACGTATTAGCCCTCAACGCAGCTAACAATCTATCAGTGAACAACGCGGGGTATGCACTACATAGCGCAGTGGCCTCGCGCAGTAACGCCGTTTGTTCCTCTCCTTCCGCACCCTCCGAGCCCTCTGCTCCTGAGAGACGTTCTACCACGAAGTTGAGAGCTTCTTGGGCTCGCTCCTGACATTAATTATTTATGTAATAGTGAGTGCTATTATTTGTTACTACAGTCACATTACCTACTAGAATATTATAAAGAATTCATTAACTATGTGATTAAATATTATATTAAATTATTTAATTATATATACATATATATATATATTATTTAGCATTGATTCAGCAAGCAGCAACAGTAAAACAGAGACAAAAATATGAAATTGTGTAGTTAGAACCGATAGGGGCCATTATTACTTGTACTTTACAATAAAGTACTCATACTAGTCTTAGGCAACAAGTATGTCACTACCACACTACGGAACTCACCCTGCTGGTGTACCCGAGTGCGGCGAGCACGGAGGCCACGAGCGAGGCGGCGCGCGGCGAGGCGTGCGGGGCGCGAGCGCCGCGGCGCACCGCCAGCGCGTGCTCCGCCACCAGCGCGGGGCGAGAGCGGCTCACACGAACTATCACCTAAGGAATAAGATTAAATACACGCTAGCTACACGCTGTATTCCGCATCAAAGGAGGATAGTCAGAGGGAACCTGCAAATACCTATATATTTTGTTCATTTATGATTACTAAAACCTTATATTGAAGCTCCTATTTCTTTCACGGGAACGGATTCTGAACGGGATTCGGAGGACGAATTTTGATAACGACGCAAAGCACTGCTGAACTCAATGCCGCGCTTTGACAGAGTCTTAATATTATAAACGTGAAAATTTGTGAGGATGGATATTTGTTCCCCTTACACGCAAAAACTACTGAACGGATTAAGATGAAAATTTACAGTAACATAGCTTAGACAGAGACTACAATTTATCTTAATATTTAGTACATGTGGCTATAATATAACAATAAATTCAAGCTAAGCTAAGCCGCGGTTGGTATTTGACTAGCATATACAATATACACATAACATATTTAACATACCTGCAATAAATCCACGCACATACAACCCGGATCGTTTCTACTTGCCGTATTCGGACACAAGTATGACAACAACTGCGGTATGGCTGTCTTCAAGGCCTCAGGTCTCCGCCCGGCTATTTGCTCGAAGAGGGAAAATAGAGAGCTCTTCTCCACAGGTTCGGCGTGTGGAAGGAGGGATACTAGCGCTGTCACGTGACCCTCTAGAGGTTCCGGACACACTTCGTAGAGGTTGGTTAAGATCCGGCATAGTGGGTAGTTGCCTAAAAATTATATTCAAATTTATATTCTGTAGCTCGAATTGTGTAGCTGACTATCGACGAGGATTATGGGTTCAATTCCCAGTCCGGAGAATGAATTATTTTAATTTCCTCGCTCTGATGACAAGAAAACACGAAATTTCTTAAAAAATTGAGTAGAGAATGGAGTGTCTACTACACACACAGCGTGTCGAAGCAGGGACACGATTGTCACGGGACCTCGACCTTCAGAGGTTCTGGACATACTTAGTAGAGGTTGGTTAAGATTGTGCATAGTGAGTAGTTGCCTAACTATTTATTTTATTTTATTGGTTCGATATTCATTTAGGAGAATGAATTATTTTAAATTTTTTTCGGTCTTGAAAATTGGTCAAAAAGTAGGCAATGGAGTTGTCTTACAACTAGGTTTTTTACCTAATTTAAAAAAATTATAATATATCAGAAATGTGATGATGCTTTTTAGTAGCACATAAAATACTTGCATCTACTATATTTTTATTAACCTAAATTATACTGAATAAAAGAAATTAAATTTGAGTACAATATTAATTCTCACACTACATACAATAAGAATTTTGTTCAAAATAACTGTAAATATATTTTCTCATATAGCTGTTTAATTTCTTTTCTGTCCATTTTGTATAATTTTAAAATTGAATTTCATTCTGTTTCATGTCTCATTATTTATATAAATTTTTACTAGCTATCTATTTTTATGAACTAGTGGGATCCAAAAACATACTTATATATAACCAAATCTGGGAAATGAAAATATATTTTTTACCTTTTCAAAAATGAATGTGCATTGAGATTACATTCAGATACACTTCTAATTTTTGACTCACCTGACATAATAGAATCCATAATAGTTTGAACATGGGGTTTCAAAAGTACTGCATGATGTACAGCAGCTAAAGACAAATATCTAGCCATATGTCTTGATATTTCTCTGTTACCCTTATGGAGGAATTGAACTGCCACTGGTAGAAAGAGTTCCATAACTTCTGCATTACCACTGGTCTCTTTGTCAGCTTGTAAAGGAAATGATACCTGAGAAGTTGAAATATGAGTTTGCTTGCTTGTGGTTTAATTTGATATGGGTTGGTGTAACTCTTAAATGGTTGATTGGATGTTGGAAAGTGAAAGCTTAGAGATATTTGTTTAATTTTATACTTTACAGCTAAATGTTCAAACAAGAAATATCCTTCAAATGGATATTGATATATAGATACTCTCTTAGTCTAGATAGACAAAATGTGACACTGGATTTATTTTTAAGCCCTCTGTGTCTCCAAATGAAATAAGTAAAAAATAAAATGTAGAATTTACTAAAATATATTATATTACAGTTGGGGCAGTCCATATCATATTATTGATGATTATATCAAACTTTACAGAAATGTTATCATATAAATATTTTTTTTAAAATAATTTTAGATATCTTGATCTGTTTTTATTCTGATATTATTGCCGTTGTTCATATTTAATTTTAATTTCCAATGAAAAAAAAACATTTTATGTAGAGACAATCCTTTAAATATAATTTAGTTTGATTAAAAAAATGCAAATTGTATAAAGCTAATAACAATAGGCATTGAAAAAGTAAAACCACTTACCAATACAATACAAGCTATAACATCAGATGCAATTTTTGCATGCGGAGGATCATCATCCCTCAAATGACCGACTGGCATTAAATTATGATGTAAACAAGATTCCAGTAAAGCAACTAATGCCCCACAATATTTCTGTAATGTCCCCGTTTCCTTTATACATGAAGTTACTCGAGTCACACATATCTCTATGAGAGCTTGGTCTCTATCATTCCTTGTGTAATCAGGTCTTGATGATATGTCTGTGATTTGTTTTAGCTAAAAATATATATTTTTTGTTATTTTGTATTATACTTAGCCTTAAAAAAGGATTCATATTAAAGAAAAGACAGATCTATTACATATTTACTTATAAAATGAAAATCTAAAATGAAATTAATTTTATTATTTGTATAACTTTTATTATATATAAATGATTCATATAAATATTAAATATACAATTATTATAAGAAAATGATAACTTTATTTCAATAAATTCAAAACAATACATAATAAGAAAACATATTTCTCAAAAGAATTTAATTAAGTGTGTGTGCATATTATACTTATTTTGTTATCAATACCGTATAAATGAAACGTAACAAATTAATTTGTTTACTTGTGTAAAAAAGTATTGTTAAATTGACAAAAAAATAAGTGAAAGTATGTAATGAATAATAATTTATTTATAAATCGGCAATTTAGTAAGATTTGAGTTGTTATACGAGATTAAATCTTATACTTTATCAAGTACATTTGACGTTGAAACACAGCTGATGTCGATAAGTTATACAAGTTTCCTTACCACTTCGTTTAAGTCGTCAACAATATCGGAGTCTGGGATCGCAAAAATATCGCCCGCCCGCGTTAGATCTCGCTCTGTCAGCACATGTTTCAGGAGTTCGTGCATTTTGCTTAGTAAATATTGTAAATTCACTACAAAACTGCCTGATCCACTAACAAACACCTGACTGGACACATTCACACTTAAGCCTACACAGCCTACTTACTTCTTTCTACAACTATCTTAAACCGCATTTTATTTATATTTATTATGATAAACTTGTAGACGAGTTTTCTAATCAATCAAAAATAAAATAATGTTAGTAAAAAATACATTCGCAATAAAAGAACGTATACGTTCTGAAATAGGGAAGACGGATTTGGTTGACTTGTCGTTGCTTAAACGTCAGTCAGTCAATGAACTTCTTGATCGGATTCTCGAATGAATTATATAATGTGTATTTGTGTATGTATATACGTATAATATCTGCTCTTATCTACTACATCATCGCTTAATAATATTTTTTTAATAAAGTTTGGCTAGTTATCTGGCCAACTTCGATTTCATATTTAAGAAGATGGCTCAAGAATGTTTGTTGGTGCACAAACTAGTTTTACATTTGCATTTGTACATTTTAAACATTGCTTTTGAAATTTCATCTCACTATTTACATTAGTTGTCTAATAATAAATAAATAATATCACGTATGTTATGATTTTTCACAATAACCTTTTTTATTAATATAAAATGACATGGCGGTCAACTGTCAGGAAGTGATAGACTTTGGTATATGTGTTCTGTGGTGATAAGTCATAAATTGTCATTGTCAAAGCAAATCAATCAACCGTAGTTGAACCGTAGCGTTTGGAAGTTGGAATATACTCTATTGATTCTTAGGTACATTAAAATAAAGTACAATTTATGATCTAGAATAGCAAATGCCAATTATATTATAAGCAAAAAGCATCTGTTAGTGTTAAGTTTTAGGTTACAATACCATTGAAGTTGTCTTGTATATTTTAGTTTTATTTAAAAGAAAGTGACTTTTAACCAATTTAATAAAAATCTACGAAAATGCCAGTGCCTTGCAGAGCAGGATGTGGAAAAAATGCTATGTTAAAGGTAAAGATATTTTTGTTTTATTTTTAAAATGTCTATCTTTTATAAAAATTTATGCAATTTTTATAAAATATTTTCTTTTTAATTTTCTCAGCGTCCAAAAACCGGTGACGCTTTATGCAGGGAATGTTTCTTTTGGGCATTTGAAACAGAAATACATTTTACAATTACAAAAGGAAAATTATTTACTAAAGGAGACTCAGTTGCTATAGCTGCATCTGGAGGCAAAGACTCAACTGTACTTGCACATGTTATGAAAACTTTAAATCAAAGATATAATTATGGCCTAAACCTATTGTTATTATCTATAGATGAGGGTATTACTGGATACCGGGATGATAGTTTAGAAACAGTTAAACAAAACAGAGATGACTATGAGATGCCATTAAAAATTTTATCATACAAAGATTTGTATGGCTGGACTATGGATGAAATTGTAGCACAAATAGGCAGGAAAAATAATTGTACTTTTTGTGGAGTGTTCCGGAGGCAAGCTTTAGACCGAGGAGCAGCAATTCTTAATGTTAAATGTATAGCAACGGGACACAATGCTGATGATATAGCAGAGACAGTGCTCATGAATGTTCTAAGAGGAGATATCGCAAGATTGAAGAGGTGTACTGCCATTTCAACTGTAATTTTTTAAATATTATTTTATTTAACTAGCTTATTGATATACTATTAATTGCTACAAAATCTTAAATTTTGAAAATGTTTATTTTAAATAAGAAAATTTTCAGCTATATGAAGCTACTTCAAACACACTTCATTCTACTTTTTCTGCCCAAAATCTAGTTATTGTTTCTAGAAGGGTGATACTCTCTGTAGTGCTTTGTCTTTAAAAAGTGGGGAAAAGAAAATAATTTATTCCATAAATCAAATTATTGAACCCACAACCATCCGAATAAAAGTAAGGTACTGTCTTACAGTGCCACATTGACCTTAATATATTAAATGAACTTTGATTAATGTTTATTTACATCTTTCATATATATTATATTTTTATTTTAAGGGAAGTGAAGGGTCTATACCAAGAGTAAAACCATTGAAATACACATATGAAAAAGAAATAGTAATGTATGCACATTATAAGAAACTCATTTACTTCTCCACCGAGTGTGTGTTCGCACCAAATGCATACAGAGGTCATGCTCGTGCACTACTGAAAGACATGGAAAAAGTTAGACCTACATGCATAATGGATATTATTTATTCAGGTAATTTAAATTTTCGTATGTTAACCCTGTTTTTTTATTTTTAATCTACATATAGCAGAATAGGCAGAAAGTGCCATTGTCTGTGTCCATGTAAAAACATTATTCTCCACTTTCCACATGAATTAGAAAAATTGCAATTTGCCAGGTGGAAGTCTACTCCATACTTTTATATTAGGGCAGTAAATTAATAAGTAATTAATCCTCCAAGTGGTTGTGGAACCCATAACTATCACATTTAGTTCTATGTGTTATCCTAGTAACTAGTACAACAGAGTTAAAAAAAAAACGATAAAATAATTTTACTTATATAGTGCCTCAATGATTGTGATTTCAATCTCCATTGAGAATAATTTTTATTTTATAAAATTGTTTTAAATAATATAATTAATTATTTAATCAACAGGAGAAACAATGTCAGTAAGAGAAGATATCACTCTCCCATCACAAAGGATATGCACAAGGTGTAATTTTGTATCATCCCAGGAAGTGTGTAAAGCTTGTGTTTTATTAGAAGGTTTAAACAAAGGTTTACCAAAACTAGGTATAGGTAAAAGTTCTAAAGCTAAGAAGATGTTAGAGGATTATAATGCAAAACAAAATTTACAAACTGCTATAGAAGATATAAATGAAGAATATAAGAAAAATAATTGTGTTTCTAAAGGAAAAGTGTGTAGATCCTCATGCAAGAATCATACAATAAGTAAGGAAGTAAAAGTTCATACAAACCAATTGGAAACATGTTGCAATGGGACTTGTGGGAAGGAAAATATTCAAAATGGTTGTAATTCAAAAGTAAATGTTTTATTACAAGAATATGGTATTAATGAAACACAAAATGAAGTAAGTGTGAGTTCAATAAAACAAAATGACAGTCCAGATTTAAATAATGTTGATTTTGACGCTGATTTACATAATAATGAGGAAAGTGTTAAAGATGATGACATTACATGTGCTGGAGCATGTGGGAACATAGATTCTTTACACATAAGTTTTTGATATTTACTTCTAAATTAAAAATTAATTTTACATATTTGTATAATAAAATTTTTAAAATATGAATATTTATATTTATATACAGTTTTATTTGTACTAAAATATTTTTTATTTCATCCATACTTCTTGTACAATCACTTTAAATACGTTAGTTAAACTTAGAGCAAATCAACTGGTATATAAACTTTATATGTACATAACACTAGTTACTTACGTACTTTTTTGTATAATACCAAAAGAAATCCTGATATTTTACTTTATTTAATTACTTCTAAGCATATTATAGTTTGTGGTGCTTTAGCTGAAGTTTGCACATTGAGTCTTTAACAGTAAGCCAGAAAAAAATGTTTGTTTGTTAAAGATCAATAAAAAAAATCAAACTTAATAAAATATGTAAATTCATCTACACACATCGCATCCTCAGATTAGTGACTTTCGTTTTGCTGTATCAACATGAACATCGTTGTGTACGCGGTTTTTTTATACTGCGTGCTCACATAGAATTTTCCATTCCATCCATTTTTGTACAGTTACAGCCAAACCAACCAACTTTATCATTTACTTTTAACAAATTGAACACAAAATAACATATTAAGAATTAAATATGAAACACTGCTATCAGTACAAGAGGTATATATGCTAGTTGTCAAAACACAGTATACACTGGCTAAGAGCAAGAAAGTAACACTTGCGCCTGACTTCCCAGGTCTCATTTGAACAATATAAGAACACTCACACATACCTATGGTAAGCTGAGCTTAGCATTTAACAATTTATATTTGTTTTTATAACAATTTATTTCACTAAAATATTTACAATAAATATTCCATATAATATGTATGTAAACAAATTTTCAACTTTACTAAATAAATGCGGGCGCTCGTGATTCTATCGGCTCTCTGCAAATAGGACATTTCTCTTTTATGTTTTCTGAGCAATCTTCGCATAGGCATACATGGCCGCACGGCAATAAAATTATCTGTAAATTAAATAATAAATCTTTATCAAGTGTACTGTTTGTTTCATCAATTGTACTGACATGTTAGTTTTCTTAATAAATATTAATTAATACTTTATCAAATACACAATAATATTAAATCAACAAATTCTTTTTCTATGCCATACGTGTGTGTGACGGAAATTAGAAAAAATAGTAACAAGATACTAAGGCGTCTATTTTTAAATCACTTTCAGTTCTGAGACGGATCTTGAGATGCTGTTTTCATTCATAGATTACTTAAATAGCATATAAAGATCAATCGCAGACTTGAGAACTTTTATGAATATGGGTCTAGATTCCCCACGTTCCGCCAAAAGAGAATGAGTCAAGCCAAGCCAGATTTCAATCGAGTCAGAGTTGACAATCATCTTATGATATGGTATACTTAATAATGACTTTAAGTACAACATCCAAATAAAAGAAACAATTCTATTAATATTTGTTTTTATACTATTTACTAATGTCAATTCGTATCAATTTTAACTGGATACGGTTTATGCAGTTAAAAACTCAATTATTTTATATTAGAAAAGCAATTAAAACTCAAATAAAAAAGATGACTCACTTCCTTAGGATTCTCCGTACACACCACACAAAGTTGTATTTCTGTTAGATTCTTATCCCTATTATTAACCCTTCTCTCCTTCCTGCCCGCAGCTAGCTGCTTCTTCATAATCTCCTCAGCGACCCGCCTCCGCCGTTTCTTCATGTATTTGTACATAATACGACCTGACGCAATGGCTGCTACGGTACCGAATACTACTAACAGAATTCTGTTGAGAAAAATATATTGATAATTATTTTTTTATTGTACACTACATAATTATAAAGCACGACCGACAGTTGTGGGTTCAATTTCCATTCGATAGATTTTTTATTTTCTCGCTCTCGTAACAAGAGAAAATTTCATTCAGTTCGGCCACTAAACATGCCATCTCAAAAAAATGGAGAACAGTGTGTTAGCATTAGGTTTTCTGTGCTCACTCTGCTATAAGCTGGTGTGCGTGAAGCTGCTTTTTTAAATTATTTGTTGTAGATTAAATAGGTCTAGATCTACAAACAAACTGTTTCATTCATTTATAAACGTCAGTTGCTCTCGATCACTGTGATACATAGGTCATATCATTTATTTTATTGTTAATGTAGGTCAGGCTTAAGAGAATTAAAACACAAAGCTACGGTCTGATGCAGTTCTAACTTGTCTTACTAAATATTGTAATACTATTTTAAGGAAAAAAAATACATTTTTAAAAATGTATAAAAAATAACGTAGCAGGATTTGCAGCTGCGTCCAAGTTGGGCGTTTCAAAGAAGTGCGGGTTCGAATCCCGCTACGTAAATGTAAGAGAAAAGATTGAAAACATATATATCAAAGCGTAACCTCTATTTTAAGTATAAATATCATGTGCCAATCAAAATATACTTGCAAATTGCAGTCAGTTACATTATACGATTGCACCATGAAGACGTCGAATGTTGTAATAACATTCGCAACGAAAATCCGCCGCTTGTAATTCGTAAGTAAATGAAACATCGTATCTGATCGTTAATTAAAGAAACGTGACAAAAAAAGTAGACAATATTTTTACTATAATTTACAAAACTATTAGAAATTAAACAAAATGACTTAAAAATAATTGTTTTAACTTTCAAAACACAATAAAATTCACTTACATAGTAGTTACAAACATGTCGCTTGTGCGGGAATATGAACTCAATACACGTTCATTACGCCGTGTACATAATGAGAATCGATTGACATTAAATAATTGATAGGTCATCGCAAATATGAAGTATAGATTCATTTCAAGTTTCTTATAATACGAGTATGTACAGTGCATATGAATATGATATTCAAGGTAAAGTGTTATGGTATTTTTTTATACATATGTGTATAATTTAAACTTGTTTTAGCTTCCGAGAGAACATTTCGTTTTCCACTTTCCACCGAATTCTGGAGGCAATGCGTGTCGAATGGTGGCTCCATGCCGCGTTTGCCTCGTTACCAGAAAGAGAAAATGAAAATATTAAATATTTCATTCACACGAATGGGAATCGAACTCACAACTGTTGCGTTTACAGTCGCACGCTTGTGCTTATGTTCCACGATGGCCTCACGATTTTTTTTTTATAATATAAAAATGCCTCTTTGTATATAGGAAGTCCTGTTTACCCTCATTCCCTAAGATACTTTTTCCTATAAATAAATATCATATCACTGAACTCTAGGCACGCAAGGGTTGTGGGTTCTGATATTTTCATTTCGTCGGTCTGGTAATAAAGCAGAGCACGGCACTGAGTTACGACACTCAACACTTCGATAATTCGGCGTAAGGTGGGGGTGACAGAAGTGTCTCAACACTAGGCAGGGTAAGTATAGGTATGCTTACCGTGCAAAGTAATTAAAAAAGGATTCCTTAGGATAAGCATGTATGGAATTAATGTCTATTGAATGTAATGCAGGATAGCTGCCAGCTAATGTAATAGATTGTACCATTGATTTTAAGAAGAGCAACTGTTGAGTTTCTTGCCGGCTCTTCTCAGCAGAACTGCCTTCCGAACCAGTGGTAGCTTTTTGTTCATATGTTCATTCAACGATTCAAAAGTGCTTATAATAATTGCCTATTTGAATAAAGAATATTTTGAATTTGAATTTAAAAATTTTTTTTAACTGACCTTAAAAAGTCCCTGGAACTTGCAAGTCTTTTCAACAAACTAGATTTAGTAGCAATTGTAAGGTAAAGTGGAAGGTCATCTTTCGGAGGCTGAATCTTGAGACCTTTACTTGTTCTATTCAGTTCCCCTATAGCTGTAATATAGGACCCATCTCGTAGCATTTCTTCCATAGTTTGCAATCCCCTTTGTCGGACTCCAGAAAAGAAACCCCATACATGATCTATTACACTAGGTGACATTGGTTCAAATTTATCTGATATAACATCTAAATCTGAAATATAAAAAGAATTTTACATTTAATACATATTTGAGGGTATTGTTGCAAAGCAAGACAATATCTAACTGAAAATGAGATGATTATGAGAACTGCCACTTGTCCCGTACTAATTATTGTTCATTAGTTGTTTTTATTTTTCAGCTTTGATTGGTTTCCTGCAAGAGTTTGATAAAAAAAGCTATGTCTTACATTTAAACAGAAAATGGATTCTCTTAACACAAAGTTTGCTCTGCATGTCTAGTAATTGGGGAAAGAGTGTGAAGCTGCTAATATATTATAATAATATATCTATTACTACATATATCTATCAAAACATTAGAATAAAGTATAATTAATTAACGAACTTTGATATAAAAATAGTCTGTAGAAAAATGTAATATATACAAAATTAATGCACAAGTTACCTAATAACTCAGCAGCTAATGCATCAACCACTTCAATACTGTACTTCCCATTGTTCAAAACGAATGGAGTAGAATTGTAAACTTCGTGAATAGTCCTTGTTTGATCCGACCAAAACCCGGCTGATGTTCTTGCTATAACATGTTCTTTAATTGTCAATCTATCAAGAAAAAACACATATTAATACATTTTAATTATTATATTAATATAGACTATTAAGTTATTATATAAAATTAAGAAAAAGAAAAACAACTTTACACTTTTTCTAACACAGCATGGTAAAAAGAGACCTAAGTAGCAAGTAATCTATTATTTTGCCTTACTTCCAGATTTGAGACTTTGTCAGGCAAGAGCAGGAAGTGAAATCAGTATTAGCCTGAGTGGGAATTGAATTCACAACCATCATATTTACAGTCTAGTATTACAGTCACAATCTCACCTCAATGGTGAATTAAATTTATTTTGCATACCTTTAGCTGTAGCATATCTATTTGGAATAAACATATTTTTCAATATACTTTTTGTTTAATATAACTCACCGTTGTATCACTCCTGTCACAGCTTGATTGTAATTACTTTTGATAGGAGTACCAAGAGGCTTTACTAATCCTCTTATGACTACATATGGGATAACATTGTTTGGATACTTATTAATCTCCTTAGAGAGTGTGGAGTCAATGTCAAGTACTGGAGCAGACTGAAAAATTTGTTATATAATTATTATTTTGAGAACAATGTAATGCATATATTAATATTGATTACCTACTCTTATACAATGATTACAATAATTGTTTGGTATATAGTCATGAATATATTTACGCTCATATATTTTGTTGATTAGTAATTAATAAGAATATTGTTACATGTTATGGTTAATGCTAGAAATATCGCTATCATATGATAGTTGTGAAAAACTCATCAATTGAGGATATCTTCAATATTATAAGTGGTTTATACATATGTTTGATATGCCTATATTTAAAAGGGGCAGATATTTGCATTGTATTTTAATTTTAATTTATTACAAAATAGTAGCAAATTGTTTAGATATACAATAGTTAAACTTACCTGTAAAGCATTCAATATATGTTTACATTTGCTCAGCTGCTTTACACAAAATCCTAGAATCAAGGAATCTATGCCAAGTATAACTGTTTCACCAATAATTTCCGATAAGAAATCCATTTTAGATGACAAAATTGAAAGCACAATAAATTTAGGTAGAAAAATCCTCTTTTAAAAACAATATTTATCTCATATTGGCGTAAGGTTACCTAATACATAATAATTATAAATGCACTTCTGCCGTAACAAAAATTAAATTTGGAGACCGACATTTGACAGTGATAGAAGAATGACACTTGACCTAATGAATGAACAATGGTACAGATTCAAAATTAGTTATAGTTAGAATAACTATTCATGTTTCATGCCGTCCAGGCATGTATAACTAATAGAAATCCGTACGTTTTTTAGTCAAAATATAGTGCATTTCACTATTTTCCATTTATTAAATGTATTTGCATTTCCTGTACTGTATATTAATTAAAAACATAGTTAAAGCAAAACGACAAAACACTTATACCTCCATTTGGCCTTTTCTGGTTGTGAAGGGGACAGTTTTTCTCATATCAACATATTTTTTAGAAATTGCATTTCGTCAAGATGTAAGAATGAGCATATTATACGTATATGATTTTTTCTATGTTAAATTTGGTACTGTACAGTACTATATAACTTGATTTGAAAGTACTAACTAATAAAAAAATTTATACTGCCAGTTGAAAAATGTATTATTAAATAAAAACTGCATTTGATTAAAATTATTTATTTCGTAAGCTTATTTTAAAATTAAATACAAAGAAATTAATTTCTTCGCCGTCGCACTCTTGATATTCTCCACGCGTTTGGCTCTTCATACTTATTGTACAAAGGTTCCAATCTCTGGTTTTTCTTAAATTTGGACAGTTTAGTAGGATCGGAGAATTTAAAGAAAGCTGGAGCGAATTCTACTAACCATTTGGGATCGATAGTAGTCACTTCACGCATGTACTCTTTTGTTGTCTGGACTAATTCATGATAGATGACCCTAAAACAAAAAAAAAATAAGTAAAAAAATGTATTGAATATTGCATGTATTGGTAATTTTTAATCTATATTAATATTTAAAATTACGCTACGACGCCAATATTTAAGTTAAAAAAATCGTATTGGATTGGAAGCTGCTAAGGCTATAATGTATATAATGGTATTGGCCTGCGGTCCGAGTAACTAAACTGTATACAACAATAATCAATAAAGTTCTAAAATACTAAAGTTGATTTATAATTAATAATAATACATACCATTCTGGCTGTCTATTAAACAAAGCACTTGACGGGTGAATATAAACAACTTGACTGTCAACTAGGGTGCGGTATCCTTCTTGAGGATCCTTCTTTGCGGCGTTTCTGAAGAAACCTGAGCAAATTGTCTTTTGTATCCTCACTGTGTTCTTACCAGCTGATACAACATCTAATTTATGCCTGTAACAATGAAAACATTTATTAATATTCAATTATCAATATAATTATTGAGAAACTCAAGTTTCACAACTCAATCTTATCAAAATGTCCAGTAAATTTTTCTACAGATTGTCTTTGCTCCGACGTCATATAAATAATAATCAAACATTTGAGACATAATTCTATCTATATATGTGAAGCAAAAACTTTGGACCCTCTATGCGAAAATTGCATGGAGGAGTATGAAATTCTACACACTTATAGTTTATATGTAAAAGAAGTGCCAAACGTAATATTTTCCAATAATAATACTTATAAAGCACAATAAAACAATAAATAAAACATTACACACACTACCATGCATTTGACAATATTTGCACTTTTATATTTATAAAGTGGCATACACATTGCCATGGCATATTATTAATTTATCATAATTTCACAAAGATTAAATTAAAAGCATACCTTCTTCTAATTTACATGAGAAATATAATATTTATTGTTACATAAAAAGAAAAATCCTTTTTAAACATTAAAACCGATATAATTTATTTATCTAAGCCAAAATGAGGAATGGTAATAGGTATGAAATAATGCTTCAAAGTTCGTTACAGTAATGTTTTTACGTATACTAATACACTAGTTTTTGTTTCATTAAAAAAAACCAAGTAGTTATGATTTTACAGGCATTTGAAGTTTGCAAAAATTTTAAATGCCGTTAACAGTCCCGCGGCCGGCGGTGACGTCACAGGTCTTGCAACTCGCTAGTCGCCGGTGATAGTTAGGAGATCTCGCGCAGTACTTTGTTTGTTAGATACTTACTCGTGCTAAAGTGTTAATCCAATTAATTAAAATGGATGAGGGATTCGAAAAAGGGCAATCGGGTAACCTAGCCGTAATAGATGGATTTATGGTTGCCGATTATTTATCGAATAATAGTGATTTCATCGCCTCAGAAATGCAAGGAGTAAAAATGCGAAGATAAGTTTTGTTGTCTAACTAGTAATATTATGTCGATTTGGGGTAGGGATAGATAATAATATCTTATGTTATTTTATTTGAAATTATTTATTTAAAACTGTAATGTAACCTAACCTAACTAGTTTCATATTGTAGGTAACGCTATTTGCGTTAAAAGTACCAAACCTTTTATTCCAGTTCAAAGTAGTAAGATTGTTTTATAAATGAAAATAATATAATAATAATATAACTAAATACATGCAGTAAGTTGAGCAGATGTACATTTTCTTTTATGTAGATTTTTAATATTTTTATATATGTATATTGAATTAGCTATTGAATCTTGTCACAGACTGGGCGCTAAAAAGGACTCTCCTCGTCCCATCCTCGTTAGATTTACTAGTTTGCATGTCCGCTCCAACGTGTGGAGGGCTAAAACATCATTGAAGGGTTCTAAAATGACAATTACCGAATTTCTAACAAAATCACGCCAAGAGGTATTTATAGTAGCTCGTAAGCATTTTGGAATCAATAAATGTTGGTCGGCTGATGGCATGATAATTATATTAATGCCAAATAAAGCCAAAAGTAAGATATCTTCTCTATCTGAACTAAAACAGTTAATGCATCGATGTTCTGATATGAAATCAGCTGACGACAATTAAACTGGCTGGATGTGATTTGCTTATACCAACGTAATTTCCTCGGTTTATACTAAATTGCTGATGCAATAACATATTTTGTTACGTATTTATATGTCGGAGACTAAGGTGATTGGGACCGGAGCTTGTTCCGATCCCACCTCTGATGTCGGCGAATAAGGTGGTTGAGGCCGATTCCACTTATGATGTAGACAGATATGACCGACATCGTACTTCTAATTAGACGTGGGTATTCGGGCGTGGTAATTATAAGAAATGTTATCTTACTCTTGACGTGAAGCTTGGAGCAGTGCCGTGGACTTGTGACCACATCTGTAGGCTTAAGGGTCCCTTTACAGTACTAACACTCGCCTTTCACTGCTCCAGCCCAGTATAATTGCAAATAGGTCTTAACCACATTTGTAATTGAAGTAGTCGAGGTTGGCCAGCGGTGGAGCACGAGTAGTGCGCCGAGCCGTGGTAGAGCCTCGACTGAGCGTACGTCCCCGTGCCGTTGGTTTTATGTGATTGTCATCGATCGGTGTCACGTCAGAGTGACAGGCAACGCCATCTGGTTTTGACAACTGGCAACTTAAATAATCTGCTTCCCTGATATATATTTTTTTTTATTTTGTAGGGTACATTCATGTTCTCATAACATTCAATCTTAACACGTAATAATTTTGTTTTTTTTTGTTCTGTACCATATGTAAGTTTATTTTTGAATGTTGGTATTTTTTTATTACGTTCCATTGTTTTTTTTTTCCTTTTAGTTAATAGTTGTAAATGAAAAATGATAAAATTATGTAATTTTTGTTTTCTTAGTGTTAATTTTGTATTCAGTCAACTTGTGCACATGGATCAAATTTAATTTTAATTTTTGTGTTATCTTTTTTTTTTATTATTTTATTTATTTATTTATTTATTTATTAGAATATTTGTACCGTGTATATATACAGGGTGTCCCAGGAGCCAACGATAAAACGAAAACAGGTGATAGACCAAGTCGTGACAGTTATGAGAAAAATATAAAAAAAAATCTGTGTCATGTATTTTTCATATTATATTGATTTTAAAAAATATCGGAAAAATCGACACCCTGTGATGATTTTTCAAGTCCTAAGACTACAAATATTACTCTTTTTTCATTTTTTTTCCTGTAATGTAATCCTGAGTAACCCTTCTATGAATTACAGTTTAAGATTTAAACATACCTGCGCCAGTTTTCAATAAAATGTGGTGTTTTTGCCAAACATTAAATTTAAAATATTTACTACACCCAACTTTAACCGACTGTACTATAAAAAAAATGTACTACACTGTTTTTGCAAGTAACTTTAAAAGTTGGCGCATTTAATCTGGATTCCGAAATGGTACAATACTTGCTGGTTTACTTTTTCGTTGAAGAAAGAAAAATCGAAATACACGATAATCGGGATGACGTTCAGAGTTTTGGTATCTTTTCCGATACATTCTAGCTGCAGCATTAACGTTACATAACCATTCTCCATGAATGAAATGCATATTGGCAATGTGTCAAAGACCGGGTATATGCACTGTGAGAGCCCGGACTTGAACACTATCCTTATAGGTCCTGGGTCAGCCCCTAAGTCGGAAAAGTTCAGGTTTGGACGGTACCCTGCCATCACAGACCACACCAGTGACCTTCCACCACTTAATCCAGGCAACGCTTATCCGACCTTGGAGATCGTGATCGATGCCTCCAGACTCGTGCATGACGGATCTAAGATACCTGAACTTTTCCGACTTAGGGGCTGACCCAGGACCTATAAGGATAGTGTTCAAATCCGGGCTCTCACAGTCCATATACCCGGTCTTTGACACATTGCCAATATGCATTTCATTCATGGAGAATGGTTATGTAACGTTAATGCTGCAGCTAGAATGTATCGGAAAAGATACCAAAACTCTGAACGTCATCCCGATTATCGTGTATTTCGATTTTTCTTTCTTCAACGAAAAAGTAAACCAGCAAGTATTGTACCATTTCGGAATCCAGATTAAATGCGCCAACTTTTAAAGTTACTTGCAAAAACAGTGTAGTACATTTTTTTTATAGTACAGTCGGTTAAAGTTGGGTGTAGTAAATATTTTAAATTTAATGTTTGGCAACAACACCACATTTTATTGAAAACTGGCGCAGGTATGTTTAAATCTTAAACTGTAATTCACAGAAGGGTTACTCATGATTACATTACAGGAAAAAAAATGAAAAAAGAGTAATATTTGTAGTCTTAGGACTTGAAAAATCATCACAGGGTGTCGGTTTTTCCGAAATTTTTTAAAATCAATATAATATGAAAAATACATGGCACAGATTTTTTTTTATATTTTTCTCATAACTGTCACGACTTGGTCTATCACCTGTTTTCGTTTTATCGTTGGCTCCTGGGACACCCTGTATATTATATTCCTAAATTATGTTCATTGATGATGAATACTTTTCTTGCTCTAACAGTGATTATGACAGCGCTGAAAGTCAAAATCACTCTTCACTTTCTGATTCCGAACCACTTGTAGATAAATTGTCTAAGACTTTCAACAACACGTCTAATACTTTTTCCTTGGTGCATATCAACGCTCAGAGCATTCCTGCTCATTACTCAGATCTTCTCGCATCCTTTAGCTCCGGCATAGTCGACTGTATTTGTATATCTGAGACCTGGTTAAACCCTTCCCTATCCTCTGTTAGTTACAGTATCCCAGGTTATCAGCTGTTTCGCAATGATCGTACTTTGCAAGGTGGCGGTGGGGTCGGTATCTACCTTCGCTACAACATTACTGCTCGTATTATTGCCTGCTCCCCCAATCAATCGACAGGAACCCTAGAATATCTTTTTGTGGAAGTAACGTATACCACCATAAAAAAATTCTTTTGGGGACTTTATACTCCCCAAATGATAAAATCAACTATTTTAGTGTTTTAGAAGGTGTTCTGGAATATCTTTCACCTCAATACAAGCATGTAATCTGTACGGGCGATTTAAACACTTGTCTGTTAAAAAATGATACGAGATCTAATTTATTAAAAACATTATATGATACCTACAACTTACACATTCTTCCGATGTCGTGTCCCACCCATTACTTTCCTAACTGTAGACCCTCTCTTATTGACCTCATCTCTGTCTCTAACCCTAATCTCGTTGTGTCTCATGGGCAAATGACAGCTCCATTCTCTTTTCATGATTTAATTTTTCTTACGTATAAATTCCGTCCTCCCAAGGTTAGAGGTAAAATATTTTTCCAACGCAATTTTAAGCATATGGACCTTGAACGCTTAAGGGAGGATGTGAGAAACATCGACTGGTCACCCATAATGTCATCAACAAATATTGACAGTATGGTAAACTCTTTAACTACTGAACTGATTCGCATTTACGACATACATGCCCCTGTGAGACCGGTTCGTATGAAGCATGCGCCTGCTCCCTGGCTAACACCTATCATTAAAAGAACGATGTGTAAACGTGATAGAGCTAAAACTAGAAATAAAAAATATCCTAGCCAACAAAACCTAGCTGCATACAAAAAATTGCGAAACATTTGCAACAGAATGTGTAGGGATGCTAAACGCCGATATATTCACACCACTATTCAGAATCTCAGTCAAGCGCAAGTTTGGAGATTCTTAGAGTCGTTCGGGGTAGGCAACACCAAGCATACTCATTCAGTATCATTGGATCTTCATGATTTAAATTCATCTTTTACTACACCCCTATTAAATTTAAGCCCTTCAACTAAATCTAAAACACTGTCATTTTTATCTTCTACTGTCCTACCTGACTCTACATCTTTCTCTTTTAAAACTGTAACTGAAGTTGAAGTCAAGAAGTGTATCAAGTCCATATCCACTAAATCCTTTGGAAGTGACTGTATCAGCCTTGACATGATCCTTCCTGTGTTGGAATACATTGCACCAGTGGTCACCCACATTATTAATTTCTCACTGACTTGTAATGTTTTTCCCGCACAATGGAAGTATGCTTATGTCATTCCTTTACCAAAAATCTCCAATCCCTCTAGCGTCACCGATTATCGTCCTATATCTATCCTTCCAATCCTATCCAAAGTCCTGGAATCCTTAGTAAATAATCAGCTGTATTCTTTCCTTTCCTTTAACAACCTACTGTGTCCTTACCAATCCGGTTTCCGATCCTTTCACAGCACGGTTAGTGCGTTGCTGAATATCACGGAGGACATTCGATGTGCTATGGATAACACCAAGCTCACTGTAATGGTACTGCTGGATTTCAGCAGCGCTTTTAACTGTGTTGATTTTGATATACTTCTGGGCTCTCTTCGTGCAGTTAACGTCTCTTCTGAAGCCTTAAGCTGGTTTCGCTCCTATCTCTTAGGTCGTCAGCAATGTGTAAAATCTAATGATGTCACATCGACGTGGTTAGATATCACTTGTGGCGTTCCTCAAGGCGGTGTTCTTTCTCCACTTCTATTTTCTGTTTTTATAAACAATATATCTAGAGTCATTTCTTCTCCCTACCATCTGTATGCAGATGATTTGCAATTATACCGGCATTGCTATGTTAGCGATTTGCCTGGGACTATTGCAGCTTTAAATAATGATCTCGCTGCTATTTTTACTTGGGCCGAATCTGTCGAACTGTTAGTAAATCCAGGTAAGTCACAAGCAATTATCATTGGAAGCAGCAAACTTAGACAAAAAATAAATTGGAACTTAACGCCGAAGATCCTGTATTCAGGAGTAGTAATCGAATATTGTAACAGAGTAAAAAATCTGGGCCTAATTTTTGACAGTAACATGTCCTGGGTACCGCACATTAATGATGTCAGCAAGCGCATGCATTTCTCCTTCCGTTCTCTTAAGCGTCTCCAATACTACCTACCTCATAAAACCAAAATTATGCTTGCACAATCTCTTCTCTTACCTATTCTCGACTACGCTGATGTGTGTTATTTGGATGTGACCGAGGAGCTACTTAACAAATTAGAGCGACTCCAAAATCTTGCCATACGCTTTGTTTACGGTTTGCGTAAGTATGACCACGTCTCCGAATTTCGAACTCAGCTCAAATGGCTCCCAATTCGACTTCGCCGAGATATGCACATCCTGTCACTCCTTTTTAAGATCCTTAACTACCAGAATTTTCCTTGCTATCTTCGATCCCGCTTTGACGTTCTCCCTATCCCTACACGCTCTAGGAGGTCTGGTGTCTTACCGACACTTAACGTACCTAAGAGCAACACCAAATTCTTTCAGAAATCCTTCTCTGTATATGCCGCATCCCTTTGGAACCAACTCCCTAAAACTATCCAGAAAAGCCCTTCCATAAAGTCCTTCAAATCCCAATTAAAACTACATCTTCTTGCATCGTTAGACAATTAATCTTTTTTTTTTTTTTTAATACAGTGGTTACTTATATAATCTTTCCTCATCTTATATAGTGAAGCTTAATTTTCTTTTTGTTCCTTTTTATATAGGTATATATACATATATATCTATGTTATATAGAATATGTATTTATTATATAGTATATATGTATTTGTATTTAGATGTTATAATATATTATTTATTTTGTATAACTATATTTATGTTTATTTATGTGTATGTCATGCCTAATTATTTTTTTTTTATATTTATTATTACTATTAGTTTTATTTTATTATTTATTTTGTTTTTGTCTTTCTCAATTTCCCTGCACTATATTGTCTTTCCCGCTACTTTGCACTTATCCACTTCCACGGGTTGACTGGAAGAAATCTCTTCTAGAGATAAGTCCACCGTTGTGTATGTCTTTTCTTAATGTATGTTTTATTATGTGTTAATTTAGTGCAATAAAGAATCTTATATGTATATCTGAATAATATTTTTATTGTGATTATTGTAGATCAGCAAGAGAGAGTTATGGTCATGATGCTATTACGTACGTATAAGTTAAAAGAGTAGGTAAAGTATGTAATGCCAAATGTAGATTACAGCAGAACACCGCGCACGTATTAAACCATATTATTGCAGTTTAGAATGCAATGAAAAGAACCAATAAGTTTATACGTAATCTGCGAAGATTGTGCCGCCAGCAGAGGTGATTGTAAACATACCATGACATTTATAATGGGCTACATCGTCGAAGCGACGAGTCTTCAACAACTGCAACCAAGTCTTCTTTCTCTTGGCATTAATCCCGGCGTATGTTGCCAGGGTCTGCCTTCCTGCTTAACCTACTCCACTTTACACGATCTGTAACGTCCTGAGTGGTTCGATCATTGGTACTCATGTCCTGCATCACGACATCCAAACACCGCATCCTTGGGCGTTCGGAGGTCTAGCTCCAGGGACAGGATAGACATAGCAGGGCACCAGCATCCGACACAATTCCTCCAGGCGCGCAACGTGGCCATACCATCTTGACCACACTCTTGGAGCTTATTCGCTACGTCATGGACCCCAAGACTACCTCGAATGAATGTGTAACGTATGCGTCAAACCGCGTTACGCCGCCCATTCACCTCAGCATCTTCATTTCCGTGACGTGAAGATCCTCAGCATGCCGAGATAGTGCTGGCCAACATTCGCTGCCGTATAAAAGAACCAGTCAGATGATGCTCTTATATATCAGCCCCTTGAGCTTGGGTGGTATTCTGCGGTCGCAGACCACACCAGTAACCTCCCACCCTTTGGCCCAGGTAGCGCATAACGGATCCAAGGTACTTGAAACTTTTCCAACTTAACCTCTGGCTCAGAACCTATAAGGACAGTGCTCGAGTCCGGGCTCCCTCAGGCTATGTATTCGGACTTCGACACATTTTGTTTAAGACTGCCGTTCTCAAGCGCACCCTTCCAGAGGTTCACTTTACGCTCCAGCATCAGTTGGTTCTCTTCAATGAGTGCAATGTCATCGGCATACATCATCAGCCATGGAGGCTGGTCCTGGATGTGAGCCGTGACAGTATCCAGCACTACAATAAATAAGAACAAACTAAGAGCCGAGCATTGGTGAACCCCCTACTGTGATCTAAAGGGTTTGGTGCCGCCAACAGCAGTCCTAACCATCGCGAATCGCAAAACGAGATCGTGGTACATTAGGCCAATAGCCATATTGTCTATTATTGACAAAATTGTAGAAAAAATTATTGTAGGCCAAATTAGTGACTTCTTAGAGAGCTATGAGGTATTATCGGAAGCTCAACACGGTTTCCGAAAGGGGCGCAGCACTGTGACTGCACTAACTAACTTTGCTGACTACATAAACAGCTGTCTCGACTCCGGTGAGCAAGTGATAACGGTTTGTATTGACTATAAAAAAGCCTTCGACACATTAGACCACAATGTTTTGCTTAAGGCGATGGACGAATGCGGGATACGTGGTCCTACGAACACATGGTTAAAGAATTATCTAACTAATAGAAAGATACAGACTGTTGTTGCTGGTGTAGCCGGAGAAGAAATGGACTTGAATCTAGGGGTCCCGACCGGATCAGTTTATGGACCGGTGGGGTACCTGATGCACGTGAATAGCGTATCTAATGTTGTAGACAAGTGTCGGGTGTATATGTATGCGGATGATATGTGTTTGACCTATTCCTCAAAAGATATATCGGTTGTAAAAAACTACATACAAATGGATTTTGAAAACGTCACTAAATGGGCACATGATAACGGTATAATTATAAACTTTGAAAAAACTAAATGCATGTATATACACTCGCCGTATAACAAAAAATCAAAAACAATTACCAAAGAAGAGCTAGAAATAGTAGGGCATACTTATGACTGTCTTCATAGTAATAAAAAAAAATGTAACTGTAACAAACTAGAATTCGTTAATACCATCAAGTACTTAGGCTTAAAAATTGATAAACATTTTAATTGGAAATCTCAGGTAATAGATATTTGCAATAGGCTAAGATGTGTACTGGGGAAGTTTTACCACTTAAGTAAAGTATTAAATAAAGAAACGCTACGCATTGTATACTATGCCCTCGCGGACTCCATACTTAGTTATGGTCTCAGCGTGTATGGGAGGACATTCATAACATACTTAAGAGATATAAAGCAACTTCAAATACGTTTGATCAAGTTTTTGGTTGGTAAAAAGATAAAAGAAAAATGTCGTGGAGAGTATGAAAAACTATTTTCAATTTGTGGAATTTTACCAGTAGACATTAAAGTAAACTACTTAATAAGCATAGAAAATTTTTATACTAATAAATATAAGGAGACGATTGAGAATAAATATAATACTAGGAGGGTCGGGAAAAAAGAATTTTTTGAGCCAACTGCGGAAAATTATTTTGGAAATAGAACAACAAGGTGCATGGTACCCAAAATCTTTAATAATATAAATAGCCTTACATTAAATAAAAACGTTGCTAAACCAATTTTAAAGATAAAACTGAAAGATTTCTATCTTAAAGAATCAGACAAGGGCATAGAGTATTAGTTTATTTTTTGTTTGTATTACATATGGAATGTATAATTTAGGAATAGATGTAATATAGAATAGATAGTACAAAGATAGATATAACATAGAATAGATATAGTATAGGAATAGATATAATATATAAGATTTGTTAAGTTTATTAATGTTATTTATCTTTTATCTATTTTTTTTTTTTTTTGTTGTTTTTTTGTGTTATGTATGTATGGTTAAATTATAAGGGTTGGTATAGTAGTTTAAATTAATGTAGTAAAGTAAAGAGCGCTTCTTGCCTACAAACTCACGAGTTTGGCAAGAGATTTTTTTATGTATTAAGATTGTAAATTAAATAAATAAATAAATAAAATAAACAAAAAAGGTATACTCGTATGTACCACGATCTCGTTTTGCGATAATCTCAATATAGGCCTCAGGGATCTCTTTGGATCGCAATACCCTCTAAATACATTGACGAGGCACACAGTTAAAGGCCTTCTGCAAATCTAAAAAGGCCGCAAATCTAATGCAGAGCTCTCCTTTTTTTTCCTGTATGCCTCCATCAAAGTTCTGAGTAGTCTCTCCATTAAAGTACTGATTAAGTTTGTGGTAACGCTCAAGACAAGCCAAGTGTTGTTGGAAAAAATTCAAGCTTTCTAGTATCGATACTATAATAAAAATAATCAAAGCTAAAGATTTTGGTACAACACGCCATGAAACCGAGCAAGATAGAACTGTTTTTTTGACAAAGTACTATCAAAACTTCAATATCTTAAAATACAATGCTCGCTATTACATTATGTATGTGAAAAAAAAAGATTTTAAAAATATATCTATATATTATTTATTAAACGAAACTAAATTTGTGGTGGAACGCCAACTAAAGAAGAGCGCAAACTGCGAGTGAACGAAGACGAACTGAGCGAGCTAGTTTTGCAAGACCTGTGACGTCACGCGAGTCGGTTACGGCCCGACGGAATCTCGCGTCGCGCGCTTACTTTAAAGGACAATATCTCAAAAACTAATAGACGTATCAAAATAATTCTTTCACACGTATTTTTTGTTTTTAAAAGACAATACGATGAGCTAGAATTTAAATTTTGTGATTATTCTCCATTGGAGATTTGAATCAAGCAGCCTGTTACCCTGAGTGGAAATCGAAGCCACTACTTTAAGCTCCAGTTTGAATTTCCAAAACAATAGCTTGTTTTGGAAATTCGAAGTGACTTTTTTTACACATTGCATCAATGTTTTTGGTCTATTTACCTGTCCATAATACCCAGCAGCTGTTTCCTAACGTCCTGAGCGCGTTTTAACGTTCTTATTTGCACAAAGTTCTCATAACACCATGCATTAGAGAATTTATTATTTTTCCAACTGTTGTACACCGCTAACAACGTTAGATGATCTCCTTCAGGTTGATTGAACTTTGCTTTCTTCTGATCAGCCAACGCTTGTTTGTCTTTTGGTCTGTAGAAGACGTTCTGGACACTCAACATGGACACTATTGTGAGTATTTCGTCTGAACATTGTAATGCCACTGACATTATGAGTATCTTGGAGAGGTTTGGCTCTAGAGGGAATTCTGCCATCTGAAACAGGATAAAATTTATTATAATTAAAAGTGTATGATGACTAATTTGAAAATTATTGCAATTATAAATATCGTGGCGTGGTTGAGTTGTTTGAAGTTTTTATGCGATAATTTTGAGCTAATTTTCTAGTGAAGGAGTTTCTTTATGCCTTTTCATGTCTTAAAATGATCTAAAACAGATATGTAAGCAATATACAAGTATGAGGCCATCGTTGAACAATGTAATCTGTACCTTTTATCCCATTCTTCTTATTAGTTAACAATACTTTTAAAAAAATATAACAATACTTAAGAAAAAAAACATTTGAACATACCAGAAACATGGAGATTTTTTAAAAGTATTTTTCTTTTCTAATTACAAAATAATACTTGTGTTGTTAATAATAATAAAATATTTGTGGACACGTACCCGTCTACCAAGTCTCGTGAGCAATCCCTCCGAGTCGAGGGCAGAGAGAGAGTGCAACTGTTCTAGGGCCATGATGAGTGACTCCACCGGCGGGGCGTCCATGAAGTCGAAGTGGAGCAGGTCGTTGATGCCCATTGTTTTTAATTGGAGGACCTTTAAAAGGTTTATATAGATGAATTTTATGAATTGAATTTTATTTGATTATAGATAGTTGCTTTAACTCGGTGAAAATTCTATCTTACATAGACTTTTGAAAGCGTCAGCGCTCCTTTTACTAGAGTATAACATTTCAAATCCATACTTAAAGAAATTAATCAAGACATAGAATCATTTAAAGTGGTGCCGACAAAAACACTCTGTATATAAATCTTTATTGATTTCTTTACTTAAATAAAGTTTTTCGGAAATTATGGGCATCAAATAAAAGTATAAAAATAAAGAATAAAGTTATGAGTAAAAAAAGATGTTAATTATTTTAGGGATGTTGGAAGGTGTATGACATGTAAGTTATAATGAAGAATTATTCTCACAGTAGTAGCCAGATTAGTCCTTTGTATCTCCGGCACGGGTGTAGGCAGCATCTCGTCCCGGTAAGCGCGCTCAGTGTAGAGTCGGTAGCATTTACCCGGGCCTGTGCGTCCGGCTCTACCAGCGCGTTGTTTAGCGGCCGCCTGAATTGAAACAAAAGTCGAAATAAAGATGATTTTATAAATATATATTGTGTAGATTTATAAAGATTTATATTTAAATTAATTAGAAAGTTGGTAAAACTACCATAAAAAACACTCAATCATATTATATTGCTTACTTTGCTATATGAGTGAAAAAAAGTTAAAAAGTAAAAGAAAAATTTAAGGGTAAGTGAAATGTTTATTTGATCAGATTCCAACTAATGCATATTTTTGAAAATTTGTAAAAATAATTAAAAAATATTTGCTTTCTATCATCATATATAACTTTGCATAAAGTTTCAAATAAATTAAAGTTTAATCAACATACCTGTGAAATAGGCGTAACAACCAATGAGTCCATACCAGTCTTTGAATTATAAACCTTCTGCTTGACAAAACCTGGATCAACTACATAGTATATACCATCAATAGTCAACGACGTCTCCGCTATATTAGTAGCTATAACGACCTTCCTTGATCCGGGGGGTGCGGGTTCAAATATCCGCGTCTGCATTTCAGATGGCAAGGCAGAATAAACAGGTAAAATTATCAATTCTGGTACATCAGGCCCCAAAGATTTCATTCTTTCATATAAAATTTCACATGCTGTATCAATTTCCTCTTGACCAGTTAGAAAGAGAAGAATATCTCCTGGAGGTTCCCTCAAATGGATTTGCATTACTGTTATCAGTGACGCGTCTAAATAATCAGTTTCTGGTTCCTTAGTGTATAAGACTTCTACAGGAAATGTTCTTCCTGGGATGGTGAAAATGGGGGCTTCAAAGAAATATTGAGAGAACTTTACAGCATCTAAGGTAGCTGACGTGACTATTAGTTTAAGTTCTGGTCTTTTTTGAACCGCTTGTTTGAGAAGACCAAAGAGGACGTCAGTGTGGATGGTGCGTTCGTGGGCCTCGTCCAACATAATGACTGAATAGCTTTTGAGATCCAAGTCCATGAGACATTCTCGGAGTAACATACCGTCTGTCATGTATCTGAAAGTATAAGTTTAGAATGTAAATGATGTATATTTTGATAGAACTGTATTTCAAGCCAGTTGTGTAATCTAACAACTCTTTGTGCTAATTGATACAAAAATGTTAACAATATTCAATTAATTGTACCATTCATTACCTAAAATTTATTATTCATTGTACCATTCATTATCTAAAATTAACAAATATTACATTTAGCTTAAATCTTCCATTTGTAATTATTAAAAATATCCCTTTTTTGAAAAATTACAAATATTACTACCCAAAACAAACTTACTTAATAACAGTATCCGGTCCAGTGCAGTCCTCAAAGCGTATAGTATAGCCGACCTCCTGCCCGAGCCGGCAGCCGTACTCCTCGGCTACCCGCTTGGCGACAGACATTGCGGCAACGCGGCGCGGCTGCGTGCACGCCACGCGCCCACGCGTCGCCACGCCACACTCGCACACGTATTGGGTTATTTGCGTCGTCTTGCCGGAGCCCGTCTCGCCGATTACTATTAGGATTTGGTTGTCGGATATCGCCTGAAGACACAATATCTTGTTTTAGAACACCAAAGAGTTTGTGATGAATGCAGTAAAATTTTTAATCACATGTATCGGGGAACAAACAACCCAAACGTGGCGTTGCCAAATTACCTCATTTATAAGGTATATGTTGGTTGTTCTGTTATTTAAACTATATTATTGTAACTATATAACAAAAACCGTTCAATAGTTTTTACGTGAAAATGGTGGATCCATTTTTGGTGTTACCTCACAGTTTCACGTTTGTCATATTATTAGTAAAACAGTATAGAGTTTGTGTGGTCTTTCCTAACCCTATCTTACCCTGTCTTGATTTTATGTAATAACTGTCAGAATCTGGTTGCAAGAGCCTATGACCTAGAGACCTAGAAATATATTTTTTGTTTTATAATAGTACATTGTCTAAGGATATAAATATGTTATATCCCTAGACAATGAATATTTTTATTTTTTTATCATGTTAAGTTATTTTGTATAAATATCTATGACAGAATATATACTAAAATTGCACAATCTTCGATTATTATTTGTACTATGATAAAACCACCATTTGACTAAAATATAACAAAAATTATACTCACGAAATTTTACTTCAAATATTTTAATACTGTTTTTTTGGAACTTTAAATATCTATTTGACCATTTTATAGAAATTAACTAAAACACATTATTTCTTACTGGTTCTTTCAACTACATTCCTTTGTGAGGTGATAATATGTATTATGCTTATAGAGCAAAAAACAGTTTGTAATTTTTGTTGTGATTATTATCGCAATCGCAATCTAAGAAATCTAAATATGACCATGACAATTAACACTTAGTGAAACATATCTACCTACTAAATTAACTATAAAAACAAACTTACCTTTGTCAATTCATCACGGAGTTTATAAATAGGCAGTGATTGTCTCTGTTCCAATAGAGACAAATTAGTCTTTTTACCAAAAGATGATTTCTTTCCACCGATCACATGCTTCTTCCACTCAGGTAGATCCTGAGCAGTGATCCCAGTTCCCCTCATATTAGCCGCTAAAGTCCTTCCTTCAGTCTCCGGCAAAGGATCAATCCAATTTTTATTTAACCCAGTGGGTAAACTTTCCATTTCTTGTTCTCGTTGCAACATTTTCTGCTCTCTTCTTTCTTTTGCTAGAGCACTTTGCATCATGGCAGCTTGTGCTAGGGAACCATCTGGGTTTTTAACTATTCTTACAGGAGACAGGTCGTGTAAAGCTCTGCCGTGACCTTGTAAAAATGGCGGCTCATCCTCGACCAGTTCTATTTCAATGTCGGCCTCGCCATCTTCGTCTTTTGGTAATAGCCCTGTTTCTTCGTCAAAATCTGGTAGCTCACTCTTGTCTATCACTCCAGATGATATCATCTGAAAGCAGAATATTGTTAGAGTTCATTAGAAAATCTTTAACATATTGTAAACAAGTGATTTTTTTTTATTTTCTTTACAATAATTGCTAAGTAAAAGATTGATTTATAAATTATTAAATCATTAAACATAAGAATATGTTTACTACAGAATGACACACTGCTTTCCCTACTTTCCATGAATTTTAGAGCACCTGTTAAAAACATAAAATATTTTTAATATACAGTAAATATAATCATATAATCCTGTATATATGTGTTATATATAGGTGTTACCTGTTTAATCTCCCACCGTTCAGGACTTGATATTCTTGTGACACGTTTCCTACTGGAGTCCTCATCGGGATCGAGTCCGCCTTGAAGCCCTGCGAGGACTGTAGCCGCAGGTGGAGGACGATCAGGATTACGGCCTTCACGTTCAGCCTAAAAGCCCAAAATTAAAGTTAAAGGTTTAAATCTTTTTGAGTCAAATTAAATGTTGAATATCAAGAAAATCTATAAGCTATATTGCATCAAATTGTCTTGGCATAACCCACTTTTAAAATGTAGGTAAAACCATACAGTGTTTCCTTTATTAAAATATTATATATCATGTATATTACAAAACTACACACCAACCTAAATAAGTCATATAAATACAGATTATATAATTATTATTATATAAGCTGATCAGCCTCAAACCTTAGTCACAAGATATAAAACAAATTAAATTGTACAATTGCTTACCTCTAAATGAGCATGAGATGTGGGATTCAGATCTTTGCCAGTTTCTTGACAAACATCCTTCATTGTCAAAGAAACTTTTTGTCCAGTCACAGACAGTACTTTTATCTGTATGCAAATTATATAAAATTAAGAATATGTATAAAAACAATTATGAACAAAAATGACCATTGAAACTGCTACTTTCCAATGCTCTACATTAATAATGATATCCAAATTTGTTTATATTGGAATGAGAATATACATTCTCTAGACTGAGGTTTACATGTTAAAAGTAAAAAAAAATTTAATTATGTATATTTTTAATTTATAATACACTCATTTGTAATACTTTATAATATATAAACAAAAACTTATTACAATAATTTTTATCCAGAAACAAATTTGGAGAAAAAAAATTAAATCTTGGCAAATTAAAGTAGTCTTTATAAAGTTATAAATTCATACATATGTGTTTACAAACAACAACAACAGACACACACACACATATATACAAACTGTAATGTTATCCAGAACTTACTTGAAGTTAAAGAAAGAAATATTTTTTTTAATAAACTAGCTTAAATAAAAAGGTAAGTAGCTGCACTCCATGAACTCCACAGAAAAAAAACTTAGGCAACCTTTGAGTGGGGATCAAACCCACAACAATCCCAATTACTATCAACCATTTTTATGTTTTACAAACCTTAACTTTGTCTCCTCTGCCAACAACATCAGAAACATTGGTGACTCTACCCTCAGACCTTAGTTGGGAAATATGAACTAAGCCCTCCCATCTTTTTCTCAGGCCTTCCATTTGTACAAAACAACCAAATGGTACTATATTTGCCACTCTTCCATTATAAATCTGAAATAAAGTAATTTAAATGATTATACAGTTCCTAGAAAATAATTTAAATAAAAAAAATCAAACAATCTGAGATAAGAAGTATATCTTTTTTCAGTTTCAATTTTAAGCTTTATCCTATTTTGTACAGTAGGCGGAGAAGCTATTATGGAGTTCATAAAATAGTATTGAGTAATGGAAAACAATTTCATAATTTGTCCTGCCAGAAAATACATACATATAAACGTTGAGTACATATTTATATTGGAGAATAAATAATACATACTTTCCCTGGTTCTGGGTCATCACTGATTTCTATATCTGGGCTTTTTTTCCTAGGTTTCTTTTCATAATCATTACCCCTATACCTGCTTCTTTCTTCCCTTCCATGTGATCGAGATCTAGATTTCCTGTTTCTAGATCTGGACCTTCTATATTTGTCTCTTGATCTAGACCTGTGACGTTGATGACTCCTAGATCTTCTTCTTCTATCCCTATCCCTAGTTCTTCTGTCCCTACTTCTACTCCTCTTATCCCTACTTCTACTCCTTCTATCTCTTTCTTTGCTCCGTCTGCGTCTTTCTCTGCCTCTACTGTGACTTCTTCTATCCTTATTATGTTTCAAATCCCTACTTCTGCTTCTTTCTCGGCTTTTACTACTATGCTTTTTATCTCTTGAGTCACCTATTTTGCTATTTTTGCAACCTCTGCTGTGGTTACGATTTTCAACAACTTTTTCAATATCATTGTTGGTTACACCACTATTTGATGGTGCTAAAGCCTCTAAGGCTGCCATAGCTTCATCAACTTCATTATTAGATGATATCTTTGCTTTCGATTCATCTTTAAATATATCTTTTGAAGTAATTCTCTTGGTATTTTTGTCATCATCATCACTTTCCTCGTCTGAAGAAAAGGTATGCGGTTTGTCATTGGCAATGGCCAAACCGGGAAATTTCGTCGCTAATGGATTCGCTGGTTTGTTTTTGTCTTCATTTTTTTCAATTTCATCTGATACTGGTTTCATATGTTGTATGATTCGAAGCAAATTGACCATGAATGAGTCTGGAAATTCGGCCCCATTTTCAATGAGCGATTTTTTAAAACCATCAAAATGAGGATTTTTGTCTGCCAAATCAATTATGAATTCCGCTGTAAATAATCAAGACGATTGTGTTATCAACAATGAAATTAGAAAATATAGCATGATGGATTTCAATAAATTGGTAACTTACCTAAATCTTTGTCGTTTAATCCTAAATGATTATCTAATTCGGTACATATTTTAGAAACAAGAGAAAGATGTTCTAGCTTTGAAACTTCATCCATTGTTTGTCGTTTTGAGTCTGATCACTTAGAAAATAAATAAAAATAACATAATGTGAAATAAAATTAGGTTGTTTAATGTTTTCTGACACATCAATTGTCGCTCGGTTATTGACAAGTTGTCAAAGAAAAACGTAGTTTTCTATGACAAATACGCTTATTTTAAGTCAATGCATTACACACTGGGTACCAAATCGATGAAAGTAACAAAAAAATGAATATAGATTAATTATTGATTATTTTTGAAAAGAAATTAGCTAAGAATATATCTCTATGTAAAATATAAAATTTTTTGAAGGTTTTTTTAAAAATATTTTTTGTATACATTTATTTATTATTTAGTTAAGTATTGACTACTCAATATGATATTGATCATCTTAAAATAATTTACTATTACTGAGTAAACATAAGGATATTGAAATTTGTGTGTTTAGGTGAACTGCCATGATGTATATTTAATTATTTATGATGTTTTATAGTAATGAATGAGTGAATATAAGAATTTTATAGCGAATTTATTATGTAAGGTACATATTAGGAAACTTAAACTTTTGAATTAAAAATTAATCTAGTACAAGGGTCATACACAAATCGCGACCTAAATGTATACGAAAAAAAAAAGTGAAAAATTTGTTCAAAATCACTCTCATTTAATTCTTATAGATTAACCTAATACAGGAAAAATATGAGACCAGATCATTATTGGTTTTCGAGAAAGATATTCGACGCATAATTTTTTTGATTTGATTTTTAATATTTTATACATAACAATAGCAACTTTAATCGGTAATAACTGCAGAAATATTAACTGTGTCGCAGTTATTAGCTCCCGGCTCGCAGCCGGTGAAGCTAATATGTAAATCATCTGCTGGTGATGATGATCAATGTCGATTAATGTTTTGTTTAGCTCTACTTGTTTCACGTCTTCGTTTTTTCTTCTCTTCATTGCTTTAGTGCACCCCAGATCTATTTGAATAGGGCAATGTGGCTTGAACAATGTAAAAAAGGTAGCTGAGCTAAGATTTCGTTATTTAAGGTAACAGAAAATATGTCAACAGAAAAGATTTTCCAATCGAAAATCAGTAATGGTCTTTAGTTTTCAAGGATAGAGAAATGGCAAGTGAGATTTCAAAAATACCCCTTTAAAGCCATTGTGCCTATATAATTACAAATATAAGTAGCACATACTTACCAAAATACACTAAAAATAGGAAAGATGCATTGATCTTTTACAAAATGAATAAAATACACGATTCTTTTTATTGGAATATAAAAATACACATCCGTCTTGCGTAATGGGTGTAAGCAAATTATAGATGTCTAATATTACCAAATTAAAAGATATTACATTTAAGGTAACTTTAGTAGAATTTTTTTAAATGCAGATTTTTTGGATCACAGAGAAGAGTCAGATACGTGTAACAGCTAGTTTATTAGAAATTATAGTAAAAAGGCTGAAGCACATTTTGGAAATTATCATTAAAAAATCAACTCAAGTATATTCTATGCTGAAAATATGTGTGATTTCGATGACACGGGCGTAATAACTTAAATTACAATTTTTTGGAACTATGAACTACGAATCTGAACAGCCCACAGAAGGGGACAAATGATGGAATTTGAATTTTTTTCTGTACATTTTTTTTTTTAATTTTGATGTGCAGACTATCCACTTATCATAAGGGGGTAGGCATAGTTAAATTTAGAATGAAAAATCATTCTATTTTCTTTTATTTGTTATAGCTATTGTAATATAACACTCATATGAGTATGACCCACAATGGATAGTAGAATGAAGAATGAACAATGAATAGTAAAATAAGTAAATTGTTCTTTAAAATTAATTGAATTGAATTCTTGATATATGGCGTTTCGAGAGTGCCAGTTGAGCACATTAAAATTAATATTTATGTTAATCTCTGGCTCTTACTTTATTTTTATTACCTTTTCTTACATTTTGACACTTGACAGTACTTGGCTTTTACAAAATATTGGAAATTGGCATTTCAATTTTGATACTCTCGTATAAAATATCTTGTAATTCGTCAACTTTGGACAACCTTTGATGAAATAATACATTTTTAGGCAAGTCATTTAAATACATTTATAAATTAAGCAAGGATAATATGGATAATAACACCGAGCATGCAGATCCAAACAATTTTAGTCCGCTAACTATTCAAGAAGTAGATGTAGATTTTCTACCGATTGTTTACGAAATCATACGAAGGTACATATTTGTGTTATATTATTTTTAGATAAGTTATCGTCACATGTATTTGACAAATGTTAAATAATCATTCTTTATTATATAGTTTCGAGCGGGAATTGAACGATAATTCTGCCAAGGCACGGGAATCACAAGATTGCAGCCTGAAAGTTTTGGAATTACAAAAGAAATTTGACATTGCACGTTCTCAGGTACTTGAATATCTTCGAAAAATTATTTATTAAAATTATTTATATAGTTGAAAATTATATAAATATGATACGAAATAAAATGTGCGTACTATCTACCTTGGTACAAATAAAAAAACTGTTTCAGATAAGGCGTCTCCCAGGCATTGAATATAACAAACAGGATCAGCTTAAGCAGTTTGAGATCCTCAGAACCCAATTGCGATTGAAAAGGGAACTGTTACAGAAGTACCGTAATATGTGTTCTTTTGAAACCTCTTTTAAGTGAATTCAAAATGCCACTCCGTACATTGCTGAGATATTTGGCAAACAATGAACACTTGGTTCAAAAGATAGCAGAATCTTACCCAGTCAGGAGAGCTGCACAACTGGCAGTTTCAGTATTTTATAGAGGGAAGGAAAAGCTTTCTGATATAGATCCTGCTAAAGTAAATAGTTTTATATCATTTTTAAGAAAATTTAGTGAAAATTTAAAGCAAGGTGTAAATGACGCTAAAAGACAGCTAAAAAAATAATTTATTTTATGCAAGTAGAATAATATGTAGTATATCAGTCAATTTGTTAAAATGTAGGAAAATATTTTTAAAGTTCTTCAATCTACATAAGCATTATGCTTATGTGGATGGTGATTGTAAGATGATAACTCTTTGTTTTCAACATATAAGACTGTTGATAAGTGGCTCATCAGACAAGTTATGATGACAAAATTTACACATGAGTTCTATAAATTTAAAACTATTTGAGTTATTTAGATTTCCATACAATTTGTTCAATATTTATAGATAAGCAATGAATTCTGAAATAAAAGAGATTATACACTTCCAGCTAGTTTTATTTCTCAAAATCAATAAAAATATCCTCTTATTTATCTATAAAAATCACATACAATGGTACTGAAAGTGTTACTGTGTATAAAGCAAGGAGCAGATGCTAGCCACACTAGTAGGTGAAAAAAACAACTTGTTAACTAACTTCAGGTAGTGAATACATTTTACAATTTATTGTAAAATCTTAAGTAGTTTTTATAATAATTTTCATTTCCGAATATTTATGGTAACTACTTTGTCATTAAAATTGAAATCCAAATAAAAATATAACCAATAAGAAACAGAAATATATGAATATTTTTAAATATATATGTGTAATTGTCAAGGTACATTATTTTTTATTTATGTAACTAAATATTTTTCTTTCTTTAGTGTGTAAATAACACATAAAAAAATAACTAATAAGCTTTTCTAATTATTTTCGACCATAAAATATTTGCAAATTATATGTCATATTTTATAAATAACAGAACAACCTTCTTGATATGCTTAGCTACAGAAAGGGATGGAGTCTGTTTAAACTTTAGAGTGAATACATTTATTCTTAATAATTCTACTAACCAATAAAAAAATCACAAATGCTAGCAGCTATGAGGAGTTTTTCCTTATAAGTAGATACAAGTAAGTCAATTTTCAATAATTAATATGATAATAAAAACGCATAAATTTTTAGAAGTATAAGAGAAGATTATAAAACATTTGTATTTAATATACTTGAAAGACCAATATTACTGACAAAATGAAATGAATACTTTGAAAATTTTTATATAAAGAATATTATTTTTTTTTAAAACATTCTCCACTTAACATACATTGACCTCCCTAATAAGCAGATTTTACTAATTTAATAATAAAGAAAGTTTTACATACTACTATTAAGTTTTTCCTCAAACAGGGTTGAGATATTTAAAATATTGCTTATTATATCCGATTTTAATACTATTCTATTAATCTGAAGTATTAAATTAATTAGATATATCGTTGTAGAATGAACTTGTAATAACTTTTTTAAATAAGTGGTAAAGGTTCTTATAAAATATGGATGTTAAATTTGATTTCATATGAAGAATTAAAATTTGTCAAATGAATTTCAATAATCCTTAATATATTTTTTAAATTTGGTATATTGTGATGGTTTCACGACATTTACACATACACTCATGTATTTTCAAATTCAACATTCTCCTATTTGTGTGTTTGTTTAGATATGTATACACTATGCTTCCATATGTATGAATTTGCTTGTGTTTGTGGGATTATATGTTGGCTTCTATGTTATACACATATGTAGGTTTTAAGTTTGCTTGTATTAAATTTTAAATTTGTATTAAAATTTAGTTGGCAGCAAAGTGGAGTGCATCCAATATTGTATTTCACATGTGTTCTGCCATGTTGATTGTGTGTGAAATTATTTTAGTTTGTCCTGTTGTTGTATCTGTATTTAGTTGGCAGCAAGTGTGGCAGGTGCGGGCGCGGGCGGAGGCTTGTCGTGTCGCTTGCGGCGCCGCGCCGGGGCCCGCTTGTCAGCTTGCACTTCGAATGGAGAATCTACCGCGGTCACGTCACTTTCCTGCGTCTAAGGAAAAGTAAAAAAAACTGTTTAATAAATAATACATATTTAGTGTTTAATTAGGTACGCAAAGAAAACTTAATGGAAAGAAAGAGTTTTAGAAGGGTATAGAATGATTTTCAAATTCACTCTGCACTGAATGGTTTTATAGATATTGAGATTGGGTGCCGCATTATTTTGAGATGTAACAGACAGAATCCTGGAGGAATTACGTGTTAAGTGGCTGAACTCAACCCCTCGCTTTGCCACGACACCAGAGCGAAGAACGAAAATATTAAATATTTAATTTCCTCGAGTGGGAATCGAACTAATGACCTGTATCATGCTTGTGCTCCTGTACTACAACTGGCTTCAATCATAATTTAAAATATATCAATTAAGTAATACATACAAACCTGCAAGAAAATTAAAGAATGTGAATCATTATGGTATCAGATAAACTTTGTTTATTAAATAATAGACAAGAAAAGATACATTATCTTTTCTTATCATAGAATGAGACATCAATTAAAAGATTAATTAAAGTTCTGCTATTTCCGTTTTGTTGGTCTTTTACAATAGTAGAAAGAATGAATTCATGTTAAAAAATAATAATAAAAAAATAATAGAATATGAATCTATGTTTTTGATAATGATTGTTTGTAGGTTTGTAGAAATACATCTTAGGAACTATTGGACATATTAGTAATTTAACTACACAATTTTGTCTCTAAAGATATCATAGTAACTAATAAATAAGTGTTATTCTGTAATCTATTAAAAAAAGTCCCACTGTGATTTTTGCGCTTGTTATTTTCATGTCTGAGGCAGTAACTTTACTGGACTGGTGGTAAATTATATGACGTTAAAAAATAAAGCTTCTTTTTATTTTAAGTAAAATATTACAAACTTTGACCATATAAACAAGTAATAACAAACCGCATGCGACCCTCTAGCCTCCTGAGTCCCCGCAGGCCTGGCCGTGAGCCGAGGTCGGGCGGGCGCAGCTTTAGCCCCACCGGCCGCCGGCTCCGGCCGCAGTACGTTACCCACAGCCTTTGTACGACCCTCGCGGAACACCTATACGGAAAAGGATTATTAGTTACACTATTTATCAAATATAAATATGGGATATCGTGGCACAGTGAGCTTGCATCTAGTGGACGAAAACAAAATACGTATATTTGAAATTTGGGTGGAAATTGGAGTACGAAGTCTATTTCGTGAAATATGCGGACGTTTTTTTATGATTTATCCAGCTATTCTATACGTAGAATACAAGGCAACTATTTATTTAACATTTATCACTGTTACTTAACACTAAAGATTTTTTTTTATAAAAAACGTATAAAAAAATTACGGTCATGTACGACGAAAGTCTAAGATGAATTTGAATTTAATGAACACGTATCGTTTAGTACTCAGAGCATTTGTACAGTTTTCAAGAGGCGGTTAAAATATCGGTACGGGAAAATGTTTATACGTTTTCTAAATAAGAATTTTTATAAAGACACTAGTTACCATCCGCTGGCCTCGCTTGAGGTACTCGGGGTGCTTGATGAACCGGAAGCGCACGCGTGCCTTGTCGCCCGTGCGCAGACACTCGCGCGACATCGACAGGATGGTGGCCGTCTGCCGGATGCTGCCGCAGTGCACTGACAACACGCCGCATATATTTGTAAACAGGCAACAGGATAGGTAAAGAGAAACTAGTGCTAAGATACTCCGTTCCTCACGCAGCGCTTAATTTCTAAGACATTGCATATTGAGTGATGGAATTCAACACCGCGCTTTGCTTCCTCGAGTGGGAATCGAACCCACTAACTATTGCGTTTACAGTCACACTTCTGTGCCCCTGCACCACGACTGGCCTCACCAGAAGCAATATATTAAAAGAGCAACTATCTTTTCAACGTCGATGTTACAATTTAATTACTACATAGACTCACGGTTATCTTGCATGAGATTCAATAAATATTAATTCCATTCATTTTTATCATATAGACGTCGTATGGTACAGTTACTTAAAATGTTGTATTAGCAAACTTAGAATACATCACGAAACTCCACACGTTACAATTTTATTGTTTAATACTATAGTATGACGGATGCCGATCCTACAATTTCAATAGATCTTATCGTAACAGAAAAATAAATTTTACTAATTAACATTATTTTATTATAATAATGATATAAAACAAACAAGATAACTCACCCATGGCCTGGTATCTGGAGGAAATGGTGGTGGGGTGATGTAGTACCAGGATCTCTCCCTCAAACTGCCAGCAAGCCTGCGGCTCCAGCGCTGGTGATACCATCACCATTCCCTTGCGGATCTGAGACCGCTTGATCTGAATAAATATACACATTTTTATACAGGGTGGAAGTGTCAGCGCCACTTTAAATGAAACTACAGTTTCAACTACACTATAAAAGCCTAATATAATTCGGAATAAAAATAATTCTCAAAAATGAAAAAGTTTTCAAACAAAATAAATAATAAAATTATCGTTTTAAAATAAAACGCCATTTGTAAAGTATAACATAGGCACGCACACACTTACCTGTCAAAGCGGCAACGTCGCATATGTATGTGTGCGTGACACGAAATACAGGTATGGATAAAAATCGTGAAATGAAAAAAAAATCCTACGTCTAAACCGTTGAGGTACCTTGATTATTTTTTTTAATTTTGGGTTTGAAATACTTTACCCTATATGCAGTTTCAGTAAAAGAAGCGCTGCCTCTTCCACCCTGTATATCAGCTTCACGCTGTATCCCTCCCGCACACGGCAGTGTAGGCATAGGGAATCTAGTGTTAAGATATCTCATTCCCCACTTTCCACTACATTCTGGAGGCAGTGCGTGTTGAGTGGCAGAACTCAACGCCGCGCTTTGCCTCGACTCCAGGGCGGAGAAATGAATGAAAATATAAAGTTAAGTAAATATTTCATTCCTCTAGTGGGGACCGAACCTACAACCAGTCGCATTTACACTCAGACTTCGTACCCCTGCGTCATGACTGGCCTCAAAATTACATATTAATAAAAAATATATTCAACAAACATGCGTTCCCCAAACGGTGGAACTCAACGCCGCGCTTTGTGTACCAGAGCAGAGAAATTTATAATAATTTAAATACACCCATAGGTCACAGCCATTGCATTATACAGTCACATGTAGTGTGACAACGTCACAACTGCGTAGGACGACGGGCTCATCATATTTAATTGAAAGTTAAAACAAAAATTTCAGTCTGTTTACAGAATATCAGAGTTTAGACACTTAAAATAAAATTTAAAAAAAGTTTATTCGGATGCAGACAGTCTAGACCTCTTTAAGTTATGCGAGGTTCCTAGTAAAGATATTATACTATTATTACATATAGGGGTTTTTGTTTTTTAAATATTATTTTTTTACTTTTTGGTTAGGTTTCGTTAGGATTATTAGGGCATGTAAATATTCGGTCCCTTGTTCGCTTTCCCCGTCGCGTCGTGTCGCATTGGAACTCCACCGGTTTCAGAGAGTACAAGCAAAGTGTATTTTTTTCAACTTTCTCTTTCTATTACTTTTATTAGTATTACGGTAATGATAATCATGATATACGTTTTTGAAATCCTCCTAATGGGCTTTTGAATTTGATACCCATATTGTGATATTCGAAAAAAAAATTTTTTTTACTAAATCCAATGGCATTCCACAGCCGCCATTATTTTAACGTCACCTCAATTATGTCTACCCGTTCAGCGGTTCTGGAGATATGAGGTATTAAAGAATATTACATGCATAAATACATAATATGTGCACACATATAATAAAAGTACACTTCCTTAGCAATCGGGAAAAATTAAAGAAAAAAAAAAAATTATTGAAAATATAGTCTAATTATGGAATTTATGATTTGTAACTAAGTATTTCGTCAACCTCGTGTATCAAGTCTACAGTCTAGAGACGATGATAGAAGAATGAAACAAGGCGACTGCAGGATCCAATCCTAGCGGCTTGTCCTTTCATAATTCTCCAAAATAATAAGAGAAGGCTAAACATTATTTTTTTATTCAAATATTTTTTGGCAAAAAAAAAAATTTTTTTTGTTTTTAACAATGATAGTCGTTTAATTGATGAAGATTTTTGCAGAGTTGACTATCATTGTTAAAAACAAAAAATATATACGCACCTATTGTTATTGTTATTTTATCCGTTCAAAATCACATTTTTTAAATCATAGTATTTATAAGCTATTCCTTGTACCTTTAACACACGAAAAAATGATCAGTAAAACATTCCCTAGATTTTTTTGACGTGATAACGTCTTATAAACCGATGAGTGGAGGCTGCACGAAAATACATGACTCTTGTCCCGTTCTGCAAAACTAAATATTTAATTCCGAGTAGGAATCGAACCCACAACCGTAGCGTTTACAGCCGCACGGTTTTGCCCCTTCGTCACGACGGCCATCATGTTGAATTGAGTATTTTACTATTATGTAACAAAAATCTCCAAATGTACAAACGAAAAGGTTTAGGTATAATAAAGCAATAAGAAAAAGTTACTTACAGTTAATAAAGTAATATTTCACTAATTAAAATTTATCTATATATATAAAATCGAAAGGTCACTCACTCACTCATCACGAAATTTCAGAAACTACAAGTGCTAGGACTTTCAAATTTTGCACGGAGGTTATTTAAAGGACGTAGGTGCTCGCTAAGACGGGATTTTGCAACATTCCACTCGTAAGGGGTTGTTTTCGGGGTTAATAGTTTGTATGAAACTTCGCTACTACAAGTGCTAGAAATCTCAAATTTTGCACAGGGGTACTTTTTAGGACGTAGATGCTAATTAAGATTGATCTTGCTAAATTCAATCCCTAAACGAGTGCTTTTTGGAATTAATAGTTTATATGAAATTTCGTTATTACAAGTGCCAGGAGTCTCAAATTTGGCATGGGCGTTACTGATAGGACGCAATTGCTTAATAAGAAGGGAATTTACAATATTCAACTCCTAAGGGGTTGGTTTTGAAGTTGATAATTTGTTCGAAAATTCGTTACTACAAATGCTAGGAGTCTCAAATTTTGCATGGACGTCACTTATAGGATGTAGGTACTCATGGAGACAGAAATTAATAATAATGTAGTTCACGTATATAAGTAGTTTACCTATTAACCACCTTAAGGCCGTCGTGGCATAGGGGTAAAACATGCGACTGTAAGCTCGGCAGCTTGTGGAATCGATTCCCACTCGAGGCTTTTCCTCGAGTGAGAATCCTATATTTAATATTTTTATTTCTTCGCTTTGGTAACGACGCGAAGCGTGGGGTTGAGTTTTGTCATTCAACACGCAATGCCTCCAGAATGGGGCAGGAAGTGGAGAACGAAGTGTCTTAATGGAAACGGAGTATTTTAACACTAGGTTCTCTGGTTGGCTCTGCCTACTATAGAAACTATAGAAAAAATAACCTTATTATCTATCTAGCAAAAAAGAACCTTATTATTTATAAGTATAATTTAATAAAGTGATCTAATCAACCCAAATTTTGTACGAGCAAAGATGATAGGAAGGTTACTACCAATATGAGTCATTTGTTTACAAGACCGCCAAAATCAAAAATGAGAATATGGAATTCAAAATAAAATATGAAAATGTAACATTTCAATATTTTTGTATCGACTTTGCCAGGTAAATATTAATGGTATAATATGTATATTGGTGTACCTTCTTGAGCGCGAAGCTGGCGGTCTGCCCGCCGCGCACCTCGGCCACGCTCATGCGCTTACGGTGGATGCTCTTGACGGTGATGGGCGTGAAGCGGCCCAGCGGGTCGGGGCCCAGCACCAGCGTGTCGTTTAGCCGGATCACGCCCGCCAGCGTCGTGCCCGACACTACAGTGCCCACGCCCTGCACACATTGTGTTACATGCTTTAAGTATCCTCCAGAGGGTGGCTTTTTCCTAATTCGGGTAGAGAGTGGTCACCCGCGACCTTTCCAGCCAGTGGTGGGCGAGAAAGAGCAACGTTTAGTGAGTGGGTCGACATCTACGAGTCCATAACTCGCTCAAATCGCCACAACAATATGCCCATAAAAAATCCCCCTTTTCACAATAAAAATGGGATTAAAATAACACAAACCCAAAGTGCATACATGAGCGGTACGGAAGTAGTAGTTTCTAAAATGTGTGTGATATTACTTGACATGTACAGCCAAGTAAAGGTTAGACAAAGTGCAATGTTACATTGCTGACCAAACTGGTATATATTATAGTGGATTCAATTATTTAATCAAATAATTATTGTTTGAAATGTTATCTTTTATCAATTGTGCAATTTTCACGTAATACCTACAAAACTACAATTGAACTTGACACAAATTATAATAAGCCTAAACAAACTTTAAATATAATAGAACATACAGGAACAGAGTATGTATCATCAATCTGGAACTCGGCGGGCTTGTCGTCTTGCGATGGCATCCTCGTCTTCAGAAGATTGAGGAACATTGTCAACATCTCGAGGTTCTCGCCGGTCACGTTTGACACTTGGAAGATTGGACATAGCCTGGATATTAAAAAACACCCACATTTAAAGTTAATTAACAAACAAAACTAACTCTTGGAGATAATAAACAGCTTTTAATTTTATTTTGTCTTTCATTAAAATACATTATAAAAAACGTCGTGTACTATAATTGATTTATTTTATAATAAACGAAATAATATGAAAGAAAATAAACATATATTTCAATATTAGTATCTTCAATATTTCAATATTATAGCTTACCTCTGCGACACAAAGTTGGTTGCGCTAACGATGACGTCGTCCTTCGTCTTCACCATGACGGGTACCTTGCGGCAGCCCGACGACTTCAGAATTCTGATTAGCAGTTTCAAGTTGTCCTGGAAATTATTTATACGTATAGACATAATATTTAAATGTTTCTAAACTATTTTTATAAGTTTGAATAAGCATAATTATATATTTTAAGCATTCTCAATGTGGACTTAAACCGACGAAAAGATCCATTTGAAACTAACGTCAAGGGCAAATGCTAATTTATGTGTGTAAATACATCATTAAAACTAAATAAAAAATTATAATAATTTAATAAAAAAAAACTCAAATCAGATTCATGCTGTAGCTTTTGCTATACACATACTTTGCTTTACCCGATAATTACGTTGTCAAAAAAGAAATTTACCTGTAAGACATTAGGCGGGCACATGTCAATCTTGGTGACGACCACGAACACAGGTACGGCCAATGCTAGTGCTAGTCCAAGATGCTCCTTCGTCATGCCCACTATACCAGCGTTAGCACCGATCTGGGTGACAAATATACATAATTAAGCTAAGATATTCCGTTCCTCACTTACGATAATATTCGATACATTACGCATTTTGTTTTGTTATATGAGGGAAAAAATAAAAATAATTCATTCTCCCTAATTGGAACCGAACCCACAACCATCGGGTTTACAGTTAATTATTATAATTTAAATATACGCATTAGTCGATAAATCATTACTTTCAGTACTATTTTTTGGAATATATTTTTAAACCAACGTCAAATATCAGAAAGAATAAAAATCAAAACAGCCCATTTCAGTTATTCCTAATAGAAATATCAATCATACCATAAGCATGCCAAAATCCGGCGCGTGCCCCGTCATGCCGAACACGGTGGTCTTCAAGTAGCGCTCGTGGCCCGCCAGGTCTATGAAAGTGATTACTTTTGAGGATTTCTCGCAAATCTTCACCCAGTCCAGTGCTCCGTGCTCCGGTTTGTTTACTACGTTGCCTGTGGAATATTAATATATATTAAGTCAATTTTCATTTAATTATTAAAAAAAAATAATAATATTAATTTCCAAAATATATATGAAACAGGTATGATTTCCACCAGTTGGAATTTTTTTTTTATTTGCAAAATCTGGTCCCCCATAGTGCATTGAAACCCTCCACATAATGCCCCTTGCGTACCCATAAAAAGCAGTATTTACGAGTGAAACATAAAAAGGAAATTTACAGAATATTTAATGTCATTCAATTAAGTGATCTTAATACATTATAAAAATTTCTTTCTTTTAGTTACACATTAATATAAATTTATAGGGGCAAATAAATAAAAATGAAAATTGGAAAATTTTATTCATGTGAGTTTCATGTGAGTTTCATCAGGTTTCATTCAGACTCATAATATCGTTTTTTGAAATTATTAAACTAACCTATGATTTCAAAACACATGTAACTTTTTTTGCAGACACAATCATTTGAAAATTAATTTTTAATGTACAATAATTATACAATTTACCTAAATTATCATATTATTACAAAAATTACACTCTAAATAGTAAACTTAACAAAAATAACTTAACAACTTACCAATACTATCAAAACCCAATATATCATTGCCGACCGAGCTTGTTCGTCCACTTTCAGCCTCATGCTTGTGCCTGAAAAGTCTCTGCCGCGCGTAGCCTCTGCCATTGTCCAGCTCGCCGTGCGTTAAGACACCCAGGAGTGTAGACTTGCCTGCGTCAACATTACCTACTACTGCCACTCTGTAAAAGATTTTTATTAGAGAAATGTATCGGATTTGATTGGAAGCCATCCAAATTCAATGCTACGCTCAAATTTTTATAATTATGTTTCTTAATATGTATTTTTCTTTGTGGAATAACATTTTAAAAATGTTAAAAAATGTATCATATATAATATGACAAATACAAACGAAACGAAAATATTTATTACTGGTGCACTTGCTTGTGACTTCGTCCGCTTGAAAGTGATATAACTTTTTTTGTTTATAACTGCTTGAAATAAAACAAACACTAAATGTTGGGAGAAGTTCACTAAAATTTAATAGTTAACACTGCACTTAAATTAGTTAAACCGATTATGATATTAGCGTGAACAAACGCAAAGAGAAACATACACCGACAAACAGACAACAATTTAAATAATCATCGGTTTTCTATTATGTAGATAAATGTCGCTAGTAATAAGTTTTTTTTAACTTCTGTAAGAAAAGGAAGTTATCAATTCGACTGTATTTTTTTCCCTTCCGTGTACAGACAGAGATCAGTTACAATTTTTATTTTACGTATGTGTAACAAAATATGAACTAATATATAACATATAAATATGAAACCTTAGTAAGGAAAAAATGATTAATAATAAAAGAGAAAAAAACTGTAATCATGGTATAACTTGTATATAGCAAGATAAGCACATGAAATCTAGTGTTAAGATAGCCCGTTTACTTTGAAGCTTTGCATGCTTGGTTTGGTTTTTTATACTAGAAATTATATACATACCTAATTTCCATAAAATCATTATGATCTAACTCAGTCCTGAGCAAATACTGTCCAGTGAGTCCAGTGCCACATTCCCATCGCCTCAACTCCACACAAGATATACGCTCACCACTAACTAATGACTGTAGTGTTGCTACAGATGCACTGTACTCATCTTCTGTTAACCCTCGCCCATCTGACACAAAATTAAATTATTTTTTAAAATTTTCCACTATATCCCCTTTATATTAGAGTGGGCAGAGAGACCCTAGTGGAACGACATTTCATCCTAAACTTTCTGCACAAGGTTCAAGACATTACATAGTATAACTCAACAGAAATGAAAACAACCATCCATATCCACCCCCTAAACATCTAAAATATATTATCTATTAAATTTATGTTTTATACACAGCATTGAAGCCTGAATTATTTACCTATACTTTTTGCAACACATGTAATTTATCATATCATATTCATCACTCCATTCATTGTATTCATATACATGAATTATCTTTTAGCACCTCAATTATAAAATTTATTAACCACTTTTACAGCCTTTCTAATGTTGCAACATGATGATTCACTATAGTGCATTTTTGTAACAAATTATATGAAATAAAGATAACATTATCTTACTAATTAATTTCAAAATATTAATCTTATCAGGACCACCACTATTGGAATAATTTTAATTTTAACCATTGTTTCTTTCAAACATAAATTATAAAATTTGAGTTACCTTCTCCATGACCTATGTCATAAATAATTTCTCCATTGCCTGCCTCTAACCTCTCTACTAACTGTTTGTGTAACAAGTCATATTCGTCAGCTGTGGGGCTCACCAATATCATCTAAAATAAATGAAGTAAAAGTTTTAGAAAAAGATTTTTTTTTTTGATAAAATGTATAAAAAATCATATTATTATGTTAAGTTATTACAATAATGACTTATAGTGAAAGCAGTATAATATTAGAACATTGATTGACAATATTAGATTATATTATTATTTACATGATGCAATAACAACAAAAAATATATTGTATGTGGTAAAGGTTGTGAAATTTAGAGCAATATATTTTTGTATAGTTTTATAAATTAGTAGATGAGAGAAAATAATGTAATCGTAAATAAAACAACAAATAACAAGGAAATAATACCGTAAACGCTCTGGTAGCTCTGGTAGCTTTTATCAGATTAAATAAAAACAAAGAAGTAATATTGACTGACGTAAATTTGTGCGAACTTAGAAAATTGTAAAAAAAAATAATATAAGACAATAGAAAGAAGATACCTTCCCACGAATACTCGAGTAATCGGTCTCACTGTCCAGCCCCTCAGGCTCTGGCTGGGGACTTTCGGTCGTCGGTGAATTCATGTTTTTGTCCATTCTTAAATTACAAAGCTTTGTGTTCACAAATAAAAATTATACCATTATGTCATCACGTTACTTTTATAATTGTACTTTTGTTATTATGAAGATTTTTTTATAGCGATATTATTTAATATTAAATCCTTTACTTTATTACAGGAAAATGATTGTGCTTCAATTTAATTCTTATTAGAATCTGTTATACACAGTTCCCCCAATTCACAAATTATCATCAGTTATTCACTACAAATACCGCCGCACATATAAATCCATTCACATACGCGAGCCACAAGTTATAGAAATAGATTTCAGCAAAATAAAACAGATGGAAGAAATGCCAACTTTTTGACAACTCAGCTCAACTCTCACGCCGATTGCGGTGTTGCTGTACAAATAGCTTTTTGTCACAAAAATAAAACGGATACGCACTATAAATTATTTTTACATAAGGGTCATACACAAATCGCGACCTAAATGTGTACGAAAAAAAAAAGTGAAATATTTGTTCAAAATCACTCTCATTTAATTCTTATAGATTAACCTAATACAGGAAAAATATGAGACCAGATCATTATTCGTTTTCGAGAAAGATATTCGATGCATAATTTTTTTGATGGCCACAGAACGGACACAGTTCTACAGAAAAGTATAAAGTAATAGTGCTACACGTATTTGATTGGTTTCCTACTTCTAATAATAATCGTATTGGTTAATAACGACCTTGATTACGATATGACATCAATATTGTCACGAAAAAATTAAAAAAATCTAGTAAATGTCAGATTCATACAGCAGATTCCTTCAGTCTTAGATATATAAGGTAATAAATAGAAGAAAAATATAATTTCTTACAATTACTGAGTAGCAAGCATATTAATCCATGTTTTCTTATCATTATTTGTTTGTTCATAATAGTTTCAGTTATTTTCTGCATAACTAAACGGAACTAAACTTAAAATCTTTGTTTAAACAATGAATAAATTCATAAATAATGTTAACGTAACGATAATGATACTGTAACAAATACTAGCCTCTTAAAACAATAAGAAAGAGTCCTAATCAAACTAAACAATATCTATTCATTAATGAATGGCCAACAATTATATCGAAAAAAATTTATAAAATTAAGTTTTCTTCGTCATTTTCAAAAAACTCTTTGTGTCTTAATCAGATCTTTAAGTAAGGGATCATGTCTCAAATTTGTAGAAATAGAACAGATAGATGTTGTCTTAAGTTGTAGCGACTGATAATCAACGAGTAGTAAAGAAAGACCCAAATGTGTAAATAAAGATGTATTTTTAATCCACCAAAATGGATTGGTTGAACTGTTGATCCATATTTACGACAGTAATTTACAGAGAATAATAATAATAAAGCCGCAGGGCAGCTTGTGGCGAGCTGTTGGGGAGTGGCAACCCCACGGACCTGAGTCCTCCGGAGAGGAATTGTAATCTATCCCCCGCCTCTGGCTTTCCTTTATTGGCCGGCAGAGTGGAGCGCAAGAGCTATATGCTCGAAAGGGTGGAAGTGCTCAAACGTAATGCGTAATAACGGGGAATCCCGCTCACGAGCTCCTCGTGATGGTGAACTCTGCTGCTGCTTCTCTCTAAACCCTTAGCCGACCACCCCGATGTTGCGCCCGAGGCATTACGCCGCTTTGTGGGGGCCCATCTAGTGGGAGGCAAGTCACCGTCCACCAACCATTCAATTTGAGACTATTGTAAAGGCGGACGTCAGGTAGTCTCATCTAATAGCCAGTCCATCCAAAAGTCCTATTCCATAGTCCTAGTTTAGATTTCCATATTTTCCATAGTTCCTATGCATTAACCGGCTACCATCTCTGGGCAATTACCTGTGGTTGCCCAGCGACGGATCCCGGCTGATGCGTCACAGTAAAACATTTGTATATTCTCTTAAGGACCTCTACGTGTTGGACCTGTGTCCCCACGCAAGCCTTCCAAAGCACCCGGTTCTTTTGAACCCGTGAATCTTAAAAGAGAAACATAATAATAATATTTATTAAATTAATATTTTATACATAACAATAGCAACTTTAGTCGGTAATAACTGCAGAAGTATTAACTGTATCGCAGTTATTAGCTCCCGCCTCGCAGCCGGTGAAGCTAATATGTAAATCATCTGCTGGTGATGATGATCAATTTCGATTAATGTTTGTTTTATAGATATAATTTACAGAAAAGAGTCAGATACGTGTAACAGCTAGTTAATTAGAAATTATAGTAAAAAGGCTGAAGCACATTTTGGAAATTATCATTAAAAAATCAACTCAAGTATATTCTACGCTGAAAATATGTGTGATTTCGATGACACGGGCGTAATAATTTAAATTACAAATTTTTTAAACTATGAACTACGAATCTGAACAGCCCACAGAAGGGGACAAATGATGGAATTTGAATTTTTTTCTTTACATTTTTTTTTAAATTTTGATGTGTAGACTATCTACTTATCATAAGGGGGTAGGCATAGATAAATTTAGAATGAAAAATCGTTCTATTATTTGGGATGTGACGATGCACAGCATCTGTGAGAGGGCGCTGTATACTTCCCTTTTATTATCCAATGATGTTCACTTCCGGTTGCTGTTTTCGACCAATCAGCGATCGCCGGAAGTCACGTGGTCTCAGGTGGTAGGGCGCCGGAACGTATAAAAGGCGACACTACGCTTCTTACCTACCTACCTTACCTACCTTCTGGTACCTAAGTATCAGATAGGACATTCATATCATGAATTGTCGATCGGGTCGCGGTTCTGGTGAGTATTCATTGATGCTCTTATGAAGTTATAATACTCAAAGTCTGGGATGATGGACTCAAGTCTTAAATTTAACAAAGGTGTTCAAGGGTTTGACCAGTTTAACTCTAAATTGGAAAAATTGGAACATATTATTGGGCTGAGTACATAGTATTTTGTAGAACATTCTATTAAATGCTCTAGTGTTATTAATATGTTGTACTAATGGCATCAATTACAAGGTAAAGTTAACTCTAGAAACTACTTCATCATCATCATCAGCCAGTCCTCGTCTACTGCTGGACATAGGCCTGTCCAATGGCACGCTACTGAGCTCGATCTTCAGCTCTTCGCATCCAGCCGTTGCCCGCCGCCGCCTTTGCGAATATCGTCGCCCCATCTGGCGGGAGGACATCCTACATTACGCTTGGTGAGGCGTGGTACCTACTCTAGAACGCGTCTCTGCTTACTATAAATTTATTATAGATGTTAAAAAGGAAGTATGGAGTTGGTTGCCGGTTCTATCTATGACCTGCTGTCTGAGCCGGAAATAGTTTCCAATAGACAGGACGACATTTTCATTGGCATTTCAATCCTGCAACATCGTATTTCGTTTAGAAATATTTCGGTGAAACACGTGAGACCTGTTGAAAATTACGCTCTAGAGACGGTGGTGTCATCCTAAGGAAAATGTTTTTCTAGGTTCTACATTAAGAAACTAGCTAGACCACCGGAAACAGGCTACAAAAGGTAACAATTTTGTTGTGTAATTTAGAAGGGAGGCTACGCAAGGGCTTCATGAATAGTAATCGATACTTATATAAACAGGTTAGTAAATTATTATCAAAGGTGAGCACGTCTAGCCTTATTATTTAGACGGTTATGAGAGCTTCCTTTCCTACTCATGCTTATCAGCGAGTTGCGAAACATCTTCTAAAATTTGTTTGTATGCAGATTATAAGTAAATCTAATAATTGAAGTTAGATTGTTTTGGCTCAGCTTCCGACAGAGCGATTATTAATTGAATTAAAAAATTAAGCAATTTACAATTCTTTGTTTGCTTATAAATAAAACAATGTTACTCATGTTTTTTGTGGTTTTACAGATCAATTTATCTGAATGTATCAGAATCAATTTATACAATCATTCTGATTTAGATCACATAGCGTCGTACGTGGTCACCAGGAGTTATAAACACGTCTCTCACAGATGCTGTGCATCGTCACATCCCAAATAATAGTACAAGTTTTACATAACAATAAAACTTGTATTATTGTGGAGAGACGATGCACAGCATCATTTTAAGGCTCCTGGTGAGAATCGGCTATGAGGTAAGTAGCGTAGTGTCGCCTTTTATACGTTGCGGCGCCCTACCACCTGAGACCACGTGACTTCCGGCGATCGCTGATTGGTCGAAAACAGCAACCGGAAGTGAACATCATTGGATAATAAAAGGGAAGTATACAGCGCCCTCTCACAGATGCTGTGCATCGTCTCTCCACAATAATACAAGTTTTATTGTTATGTAAAACTTGTACTATTTTCTTTTATTTGTTATAGCTATTGTAATATATGAGATATATGATATGAGTATGACTCATAAACAAGATAACAAGTAGTAATGTGTTGTTAACTGATATAACTTTTTTATAAGTTCCTATTTGTTATTTTTCTAGTCATTTTTATTATAAGTAGTATTAAGCAAAATCCTTTAATTTTATAAATTAATTAATAGCGTACGCCGTACGGTACAGTACCACCACCATATATGATTTTTATTATGACTATATATTACACATCTGTGCTTTTCTAATTTTAGATTTCTAAATGTTATCTGTCGTAATTGATATTTACATTGAGATATTTTTTAGTTTTTTAGAATTGTTTTTTTTTACTTTATACTGTGATTTATTGTTCAAATATTAAATATTCAGCTTCATTTATAGAAAAATGATCTTGTGGATACTATTATCGTTAAATAATCAATATGGGTGATATAAGTGCTTCTGACTGTTCATGGAAAAAAATGGTGATAGCTAAAACAAATAATAAATGGAGCTCTACTATTAAATCAGAAGATTCTGCGAGTCCAATTCTTTCCACGATGAATACTACGAATTTGTCTATTGATTTTGAAGATATCAAAAATGAAATTGACGATAACATTACAAGAAATAATCATACCGAGACAGAGACAATGGTGCAAGAGATGGACCCACTTTTAATTGACACTGCACCGAAAAGGATAAGAAGAAGAAGTTCAAGTTCTAAAAATGAAACGCCAGAAGAAAGGGCAGCAAGACTTGCAAAGATGTCTGCTTATGCAGCTAGGAGGCTTGCTAACGAAACCCCCGACCAACGCGCTTTTCGTCTTAAACGTATGTCCGAATATGCTGCGAAGCGACTGGCGCAGGAGAGTAGTGAACAACGAGCTCGGAGGTTAGCGAGAATGTCCGCATATTCAGCCAGGAGACTAGCAAGTGAAAGCCCTGAACAGAGGCAGGCGAGGCTGGTCCGAATGTCTGCTTATGCTGCCAGGAGACAAGCTATGAAAAAAGTTCTTGATCCTAATTCTGAGAGCAGTATCAATTCAGGATATTCAAATTATGACTCTGACAATGTTACACCTAACCAAAGTTTTAAACATGAAATGACATAGATCTAAAAATAAAATATGTACACAGTGCTCTAAATAGTCTTAAGAAATATTATTTTTATATTCATTGTCGAAATACATATTTGTCATATTTAAAGAATAAGAGAAACAATTATTTTTCCAATGTATAGAAGTATTGTTTGATTTTATGTAAATTAATTTGCAATAACAATTTTGTGTTTATATTATATTTTACTTTTAGATAAGGGTTGCCAAAAATGTTCTAAGTATACAGAAAAAGAAACATTGTTTCTATTTTGTTGCTAAATTGTTGTATAAAATTAACAATTGAACCTCAATCAATAGTAGTGGTGATAATAAATTACTTTCAGTACTTAAAACCACTTAAATATTTATTGATAGCCTGGTAACCCTATATTCTATATAAATTATTTATTAATGCAGCTGATAAATCAAATGTGTGCTAAAGTTTTAATAAAAGTATTTTATCTTCAGCACTGCCACATTTTTATTTAAACTTCCACAAAATTGTAGTCACAGCTTAAATGTTATCTGATACATTCACTCACTCACTAAATTTGTCAATATATTACTTACAACTATTAAATAGGCAATAGTGAATAAATATAGATACTAAAATGTAATAGGCACTAAATTACAAAAAAAAATACATTAAGTTTTTAAATTTTGTATATTTAAATGTTCTGGCTCTTCTTGCGTGATTCTAAAACCATTGCATTTGTTTGTCTTAGTAAAACAACACAAAATTGTCAGATAGATGAAGGAAATAAAAATTGTATAAAATTTCCCATTTAAAATTCGATTATTTTTAATATTTGACTTCTCTACTAAATATCACAATTTAAGATAATTTATTACACCATCCATAAATATTGATTTTGAAATTTATAGTTAGAAGCTAATTGAGGCTTTCGTGGCGCAGAAGCACAAGGGTGTAACTGTAACACGATGGTAGTGAGTTCAATCCCAATCAAGGAAATTATTATTAATATTTTTATTTCTTCGCTCTGGCCCCAAGGCAAAAACCCGGTATTGGGTTCCGCCACTGAATAAGGAATGCCTTGAAAAATTCATTGGAGGTGGGGAATGGAGTGCCTTATCAGTTAGCACTACCCTCTGCCTATCCTGCTGTTTGCGGGATACAATGTGAAGCTGATTTTAGGTGGCAGTTAATTATTTTATTTTGACAAGGATGTCAATATTTTTAACATTATTTAATTTTTTCCAACTTTGCTAGCAGAACTTAACAAAACAGATTGCCTTACCAGTGTGGGAAAATGAAAATAATTTATTTGAACTATGGATCAAATCTATCATAACTACACCACAATGTTTATAATAATTAGTTAATAAAATTTTACAAAGATATTGTATGGGGAGTGTAACACTGGGGACTGGATCTTTGGTGAAGTTCATTATAATTAACCAACTTCCTATTATTTAGGTTGAATCTTAAATTTGCCGTTGCTAAATTATGATAATGATAAATCAGTCCATACCTAATTTTATAACTATATATATATTAAAAAGAAAAACTAATGTATTGTTTGAATAATATATTTGACTTTTGGAAATAATAAACTAGGAGTATACTTAACATTTATAAAATCAAAATTATACATTTGAGATTCAATAACAAAGCCAAGGAATGTTTTCGTCAGTCCACTTCATACATAAACAATTATTGAACATTTACATATTTATATGAAGTATATGTATATAGTACTAAATTCTTAAGCATTTTCAAGCTGCTCTCAGACACCAATTGATTTTTAAAAAAAAGACGTAGTAAATTTGCATTTTACGTATTTAATTACTGCGAAATATTTTTTTAAAATTATGTAATAAATAAGTAAAGTAATTATATTTTATGAAACATATGCAGTATTTAAAAAATATTAATATTTTTGTATGATAAATATAAATCTTATTTACAATATGTCTAAATATTTGTCCAAGCTTAACATGATAACAATGTAATGTAATTTTTTTATCATTACCCTAATATCTCTAATATAATATTCATTATAATAATAATTTTATTTCATAAATGATTAGCAATTATTTATTTCTTTCCACATTCAAATTATACCTAACTTAGTTAATTAGAAGAATAGAAGGAAAGAAAGAGTAACATAGACACAAAAGATCATACTATTCCAAGTTTATGAAATGATTATAGCGGTTTTAAAATTAAAGGAATAAAAAAAAATATCAGATCATAACAAATTATTATAGATACAAGGTAAATAATTTCTTCGATTTTAATTTACTATAATCGAAAACTAACAGAACCAAAAAGCAATAGTATACAGCGATGTATTCAATTTAATATATGAGTACTTAATAAACTACATCACAATAATTAATCAATATCTTCCGATATTTCTAACACTTTACATCATTCACCTAGTAGATATCCGAGGCAGCTGCTAGATGAATGTTGCCAGAGCAAAAAATACTGCAGCATTTGTTACGTAAAGGTAATTAGAGGAAATACCCCATTTCGAAGTCTACTCGAAATCAGAATGTACCTTACGCATGTATGTTTACATAATTGCATAAACATACTACATTCGTAAATTTTTACTTTATAATAACGATACTATACGTAAGCTTTTATGTTTAAAAATGTTATTCTACGATCAATATGGCGGGTTATGATACATAATTGTTACCCAATTTTACAGCAATAGTAGATACTTACAAATAGTGTTATCAATTTTGACTTGATTTGTTTTTTAATTAGGATTTTGTGACATTTATTTATACCTCGAATTTAATCGATAATAATCTTAAAAATATGTAATACATTTCATTAGCACAGAAAGAAGCTGGACGCGTGTGGCGTAAATATAATCAATAATTATACCTACATATATAATAACAGTTATAGATTGAAAATTCTTGTTCTATGCAATCTGGGAGCCATTCCCGTAATTATTTTGATTGATTAAAACTATATAGTTGATGCTTATACCAATACTAAAAAATGAAATAATACAAACTATTAAAACTTTTACAAACGAATCTTATAACATATAACCTGATATCACTACTCCTAGCAGGGCGTGTCGGCGGCGAGGGGCGGCGGCGCGGCGGCCAGCAGCTGGCGCGTGGACGACGTGGAGCTGTAGGAGTCGCCCGACGAGCGCACGCTGGACTGCGACAACGGGGTGCCTGTGGACGGCGCACTTCAATACGTGCCTCTTGCGCCCTTCTTGCTGGGCTATTCAATTTACTATCAAAAACTATATCATATTACACCTTATTTTCGTTGATAACAACTCAGTAGAGTCACTTATTTGTTTTTAATATATTATATAAATCTACGGCTCTACGCTTTTCCACATCACCTACTAACTGCTGTACTACTGTAACAATATTAAATTCTCCACTTTCCAGATAAAATCGAGATAGTGCGGAACTCTGAAACTCAACGCCGCCTTTCGTCTTTCCAAATTAATAAGGATATTACTGTTTTATTTTGTGTACAGAAATTATTTACAAAAATTTACGGAAAAATCCATTACCAGGAAGGGAAGTAACATGATGTGGCAAAGCCCAGCGCTGTGGAGTGCACTCGCCTACCACTCCTTGCTCTACTTCCTGCAACAAACATTCTATTATAAAAAGTCCTAAATATTTAAATGCCACATTTTACATAAAACTCTTAAACCGAATTAATCATATATTTTTAGTATTATACATTGTTGGAAACTCGACGTTTCGAACACATTGCAGTAGTACATGATCACGGGTAGACCACCATGGTCAGTAAAATGTTGGAAGCGTTGGGTTTCCAAAAATATATTTATACGCCATTAATAAATTTTAAGAGTTTTGTTTAAAATGTGTAAAAATCGCCAAGATCAAAATTATTACATATTACGTACTTATTACATAAACGTCACACAAAAATACTAAAACTACAACAAATATTAAACACAAATGACATGACAAGCCGTAAATTAAACAACGCAACGATGGACGAACAAAACAACCCAAATAAAAGAAAAACAGAAATAAATGATACAGCATCTAATGGTACAGCAACAGCGATGATACACCTATGAATGCTTTGAGGGTGCCGGCTCTGACGCTGAGGACTATAATGTTTTAAAATATGGGTATATAAATATTTTAGTTTTGTGTAAAACAATTAAAAACTTCCAGAAAATAACTTTATATAAATCAGTGAATGTATCCAAATTTACAAACAATACATACATTTAAAAAATAAAAATTTAAAAAATATATATCGAAAAAATCTTTTAATTTTCACGTCAAATGAAAATAAAACGTAATAAATTGTTAGAATACAATTGATAAATATTGACATAATAAAATACGGTCAACCAGTTGATACCGCCCTGAAGATAGTTGTAAATGGATGCGCAGCAGATTTGATTTTAAGATTTTTCTTACTTTTGATTTTTTCTCGAATGAATAATGGGCAAAAGTTCGTTAATCCTAACTTCAAAGCGGCCACGATAGTCGACCTTGTAGTCGAGTTAGTCCAAGACGCATCAGACCCGGCACTCATACTTACACCCGGCACAGTCCCCGAGGGCGCAGTGGTGGCTGTGGTAGTGACGGTGGGGTTGCTGGCAGCACCCAGCAGGGTGGTCGCGGGTTCCTCTGGCGTGAAGTAGTCCGAGTCGTCGGCGCGCGGCTCCACACTCACATCCGCTGCTTGTACCAAAACTAGCTTGTTTTTTTACATATCTTTTTTCAATTTAGTCATATGATGTAATTATTTAATTTTAAATTTTTCCTTTTATGTGTGACTGTCATTGCAATTTGACTCGTCGTAAATTATACTTCCAAGCTGTCATAATATTTTTTTCTTTATTTTTGTGCTAGTAAAGTTCTTAGCACAATACATACCAGCATATATCTTATTTTTTATAGGTATTTATTTATTTACCACCTAAAAATGATTATCAATTTACAAGTGTAGCCCTCCAAAAAATAAAAAAAATTATATACTCTAATTATTATTAGCATAAAAGTACTATTTGTCACAACTCAAAAATTAATTACTATAAAATCTACATGCCTATAAATTACATATAATTTACTAAAGTACCTTAAAGTAAGCTTAAATAAACTAAAAAGCGTCAATTCAAGCTTTGGTATTAGATAATGTTGTAAAACTAAAAAACATTAACAATTAATATTTTATTAAAAAACACCTCAATAATTTTTTAAATAATGTATTAATCATAACATATGAGTACAATCCATCCAAACAACGACTTCACCAAACAAAGTTTAAACTAAAAAAAAAAAAGATGTTTGGAGTTTATAAATACACTTAATAATAATAAATATTATTAAAATGAAAAGTATATGCCATTTGCCATAATAACAAATATTTCTTAATTCATTTAATTTTCAAACATATTTTCGGAAATGGAATTTCATAGTAGACGGACACTATATAACAGTGATCATGCAACCCAAAACAAACACCTAGACAAATACCAATAGCCATAATACAGTAAAGTATATTTATTTTTAATCAAACCCATGACTCTAGAACAGCAACAGCAGTCAAGAGTAATTTAGCACTATACCAATAGAACAAGACATTATTATTGGACTGGGTAAAGTAAATAGTATTTTTCTTTTAAAATCAGTTTGACAAATGAGTCTGATATAAAACGTGATTTTAAACGGCAATTAAATTGTTTCGTTTGTTTTAATTTTTAAAGTGAGGGAAGGGGAAGTACCAAAGAATGTAAAAAGGGGCAAACTGAAAAAAACTGTTTAAGCCCGTTCAAATTGAGAAATTCTTTTTGTGTTGGGTATATGCAGTTATAAAAAGTAAGAGAGCAGATATAGAGTTGCCACTCGCACTAAGGATGTGTCATATATCACACACAACTCTTAGGTCCATATTTATAAAAAGCTCTCACGTCTGAGATCGATCTTGTTATCCCATTTTCATTCATAGATTTCTAATTTAAAACGGCATCTCAAGATCGATCACAGAGTTCAGAGTGATTTATAATTAAGTAAGAAATAGTATAAAGATAGAAGCACTCACACATAGGTGGTTGATCGGGCTCGTCGGTGTCGGTGTCATCGATGTGCGCTAGCGCCTCAGCTCCCGCCACTACGCCATTCGCCGGAATTGTTTTTATTATCTGAATATAATTAATTTTTTATTTAATAACCTAGTTTTTAAATAAAGAGTAAATTTTGAATATATATAAAATTATATAATATGATATTAGAATAGGATATTGGACATTCAGGCCAGTCGTGGCGCAGGGGCATAAAGCGTGACTGTCAACGCGATTGCTTGTGGGTTCGATCCCACTCGAGGAAATGCAATATTTATTTATTTCTTCACTCTGGTGTCGAGACGAAGGGTGGCGTTGACTTCCGCCACTCAACACGCAATGCTGAAATGCAAAGAATTCGGCAGAAGTGGGGAACGGAGCGTCTTAACACTGGGTTCCGTCTGCCTACCCTGGTGTGTGCAGGATACAACGAGAAGCTAATTATATATATAATATTGTTGGCGCACTCGATTATTTGGACAATTATTTATTTGATTAATTAATTGTTATTTTAATAATAAATGTGGTTAACACCTATTTATAATTACACTGGGCTGGAGCAGGCAAGGCGAGTGTTGATATATCGGAAAGGGTACCCTTAAGCCTACATCTGTAGTTGCAAGTCCTAGGAGTGCCTGGTTCTAAATGAAGTGGTCTTGCATGGAGCAGTGGCTCCACTTCATTTGGAGATCGTGGATAATGTTAAGTTGAAACTACCAACCACTTTCAACGTGTTAACTTATTGTTTTGTACCTTAGTAACTTTTTTTTTATATATTTCACTTCTGATTTCTAACAATATTTATATGAGGCCGTTGAGTGGCGGTGAAACGGCGTTTAACTGAGGTCGAACCGCGTCTTAGATAACTCTAGACACCCAGCACGCAGTCTCGAATGAATTATTTACATTTTCATGCTGTAGTAACAATAATAAGAGTGGAATGTCTTGGACAGAACATTTTAACTCAAAGTTTCCTTCGCCTACCCTGCTTTAAGAGGGGGTACAAAATAAGTGAAAATTCACATCCTAAAAGACTAGATACAATACATAAAAATATCATAATACCCCATTAGTGAGCTGCGTGAGTAGCGGGGAGCGTCGTTCTGCATCACTGTCGGGCTCAGGTTCTGCTAACACCGCGCCTTCCGGTTCTTCCTCCTCTTCCGAACGGACTTCCGAATTTAGGGAGGTCTGTATTAGAAATATTATGAATTAACAATATTTCACTATAATCAAATAGAAATATAAAATTACAATAAACAATTGTCACCTTTCAAACAAAAATACCCACTCAAAGGAATGAAATATTGTAATAATTTCATTTTCTTGCCCTAGTAACGAGGCAAAGCGAGGAGTTGAGCTCCACCGCTGAACACGCAATGCTTCAAAAATTTCGCAGAACATGAGGAATGGAGTGTCTTAACCTTCCCTACTTACCTTTCTTTTCGAGTGTACAATATGCAAAATTCCAGAAAGGCTAATTTCAGAATGCCAAGACAACAAATGAGCACTTGTTCACCATTATAAGAGTGACGCGATTTCGCTCATTTCTTGGAAAACATCCTTTATGCTTTATTCATGTAGTTCATAATTTAATTGATTTAGTGTGAGTCTGCTCAGTCTTTTCAATAGTTAAAATTGAATAAGTTTAAGTTTATTTGTAAAAAATGCTTATAATGACCAAGTTCAAAAATAATAGACTTCTAAAGATTTTATACAGTTTTAGTTAAATTTATTATCAGAAACTTAACTATAATTGATAAAATGAATCTTGTATTAGGTAGTATAAAAAGTACCTTAGACAGTCTCACGCGTCGTGTACTCAACAGCGGGCTGCCCGCCTTCTCCTCTGCGCGGGCGCCCTCCTCCTCGCGCGCCAGTAGCACCGACATGCGGAACTAAATTACAAAAAAAATATATGTTATAACTAATATTTTTGATATTAAACGGTGATTATACTACACCACTTGTATTGCACTAGTTTATATCATTGCAAATAGTGCGTTCCGGTTTACGCTGTTTAAGTTAGGGTAGTAAGGTAGGTTCCTACATCTCTACAAGCTTATATGAAAAAACCAGTTAAATCAAAGCATCTCAAAAATGGACAGTGAGTGAAGAACATAGTGTCTTAATGTAAGCACTTGATTCTCTATATCATATACATATTAATAAAAACCTTTATTAATATTATTGACAAAATGTTTAAAATAAAAGATACCTCAGGAGTAAGCGGTGGATGCGGGATGTGTGCCCGCTTGCGGCTGCCCGCGCTGCCGAGGCTGGTGGATGAACTGCGCTCTAAGTTACAGCGGTTGAGGGCCTCTGCTGCCTGGAGACATACACATATTATTATTATAAATTTAAATTTATATCTAAAATAAAATCTATAAACAATTAACCTGTGAAGCAGTATCAGTATCTGGGCTGGCGATGGCGGGCGCGACGGGCGGCCGCGTCCTTGGCGGCGGGGGGCCATTCAACGCCTCGATGAGGGACACCGGTTCATATCCCGCTGGGATGTTTTCCATGCTGCCCTGGAAACATATAATTATAAAATAAATAATAAGTAAATTAAAGTTCATGTACTCATTATTTATGCATACACCTTGCAGTAGAGCAGCATAATGACTGTCAACGCGATGGTCGTTTTTTCGATTTCCGTTCGGGTGAATGAATTATTTTCTTTATTTCGTTGGCGTATTTATGCTGTTAAAGATTTAACTTAAAGAAAAAAGAACTAAAAACATTATATTCCAAGAAAAAACTACAACTAACATCAGGTGGACTCGGAGCAGATGCCAACGAAGGATTAGTGATCCTTTGCAAAGCCCTAATTTGCAGTAGAGCTCTGAACGGCGCCCTACATATAGGACAATTGTTCGCTTGATAACGCAATGAATCTGCACAGGAATTACACAAGCAAAGATGGCGGCACGGCAGGATGAGGGTGTCGCGGACATCGCACATGCATATCACACATTCTGAACCACCATCTTCTGTTTCTTCATCTGAGGTTGGCTGGAAGAAAAAATATAGTGCTATTTTATGTTGGCTAAGTATGACTATCACGTTATTTTATGGTAAAATTTTAAAAATGTAAAATTTCATTAAGGTAATTTGTGAATAATTAAAATTTATGAACATTGTACAGACTAATCGAACAAATATTTAAGCTGGTAGTTTTCACTTCAGCAGTCATGTAATAGACCACAAGAAAATAGGAGTATATATTATTTGTGTCAACATTAAATACAATAAACTATTAAATTAATCTAATACTGTATATTTAAATTACTAAGTAAATCTAATTACAATGTAAATAATCCTCTTTGTAATTTTATATATGAAATTTATTTATTTTAAACATACATATTGAAGGATACATATAATATCGTAAATCTATTCTATCTATTACATAATATTTATTACAGAAATGTTTAGTTTATTTAATTTTATAAACAAATCTTTTTTTTGTATTTGATAATGTCAAAGAAAAAGTTACTAATAATTAGGTACTACCTTCTTATCCTGAGCCTACCTTAGTATCCAAATTCTTGTTTTCAATGCCATATATTTCTTGCAACAAGTAGCAAAGCCCATCCACAAACAGTTTCTGTTTTAGAGCTTTTAGTACAAATGTGCCGTCAGAGTGTTTTTCTATCACTGCTATGGTTGTGTGTGATTGTCTTATTTCTAAAATTTAATAAAAAATAATGTTATATTATTGGCATACCAACTTTTATTTTTTAATAGAATATGTTATATAGGTTGAAAATTAATTAAACATAAATGATATACTTCACTGTTTCTACTTATTTATTAAACAAAATTTAAACACTAGGTTACACTATTTAACATGTAAGTCTGTATAATAGGTATAATGTAATTAATAATCATAATCAGTTTTCTCTATATACACACATAGCATAATTTAAGGTATGTAAAATATGGTAATAAGCATTATTTCACCTTCTCACCGTATTCAGTATTTAACAGGTAGGCAGAGAGAACCTAGTGTCCAGACACTTTACTCTCTGCTAGAATTCAACTAAGGTGATGCATCATATGTGGAGGTGGGGGAAAGTAAACAGGTCCCAACTGGGATTGAATCCACAATCATAATCATATTGAAACAAAATACATACTCATATTATATCTAACTAAAAAATAACTCAAATCTAACATACACACCATCTTGTCCTTCATCAACAACACAATATATTGCAATGGGAATTATTTCTTTGTCAGCATTATAGAAAAAGTCCTCATCAGCATGCTTTGAAGGGTCAAACACGTGGGAAATCTGGCAAAACTGCTGATTAGCTCCCTTCTTGTAATGATAGGTTTGTGATGTCATTGAGGGATCACGTGGATAGTAGCTGCAATATATTGTACACAGTAAAATTAATTCTGAATATAAATGTGAGTGTGCACTTTGGTGAATTCGTCAATGACTATGTCTGAGAAACATAGGTGACCGAATGCCTAGAGTTGTGGGTAAGGATCTCTCACAATTGAACTCTAAACTCCAAATAAATAGATCATAGTATATAGAATACTTTGGTATTGTTTCACTTGAATTGCTTTCCAATAATTTATATTAAAATAATATTCCATAACAAAGATTAATGAAAAACAATATAGCTATTTAGACCATTTATTCTTGATCAGCTACACCACTTAGATGGTCCCAAAAAGCACAGGTTAGAATCCCACTACATTAATTTTTCTTTATTTAGTGTGTCAATACCACTGTAAAAAATGTTAAAATAAATAAAAATAAAACTTTAATAAATACTCACACAACTCCAGAAGGAGTAACCTCCTCAGTGCAAAAATAGAAAATTGTTATAGCACATCTAACATCACAGTCAAAAGTAAACTCAATGTTATAATAAGATCCTTTTCCATTACATTCTACTGATTTTGCAATGCCATCGCCAATTTTGTTTGTATCATTGATCTTACCCACAGGTTCTGGGCATCTGACAAATCTTAATGATTCTTTACGAATGTTGACTAAACTTTTTAAAGTCTTTGTTGGTTCATTTGATTGTGGTGGAGGGTATGGAAACTGAAGAAAATATATGTTAATATAGAAGGTTCCTTATTATCCAAATATTGATTATATTACCTTAATTTTTTTAGTTAAAAAGGTTTTACCACTCATATTTGTTTTTATTTAACTATCTTCTCATTTCTGTTATAATGTAATTTTTTTTAATAATCTCTAATTGTTAACATTCTACATTTGAAATCAAAAAAACTTAAGCAAAAACTGTTGATGATTGATATTATAAAAAAAGGTAAATCTAGCATAATTAGTACAAAATATATACCATATAATTAAGAACATCTCCAATATCAAATGTAAAAAAAATCTTAGTCTATAGCATACATGTGGTGTTAAGAAAACTATGAAAGTTTGTAATATAGCACGAAGAAATCTTAAAATTAAATCACAAGAAGAGTCTGTCACATAATTTTAAGAAAAAAAAAATTAATATAAAAGTCTAGCAAACGTTTTCGTAAAAATAAACCCAATTATTCCTTGGTTTGTCTTTTAATATATCAGAATCCAACAAGTAAAACTTAACAAACAAAAAAGACATACAAATTTTAAATATAAATTTTTGACTTTGCTTATGTATATTTTCAATTAGAGAGTTTGGTTTTAATTGTGCTGGATAATCGAAATTCTACCATACTAATTTCAAAATATTTTTTCTATTATTAAATTATGTATTTATAGAAATGTAAATAGTAACTTACAGGTGTAGGTCTACTGCCAAGAAAATTCAAATCAGCATTTTCACCGAATAAATATGCTTCTGGTTGAGGTGTATCAAATCTTTCTCCTCCCATTATAAAGTGACTTCCAAAATAGTTGCCTAAAAAATAGTAGATGTACTTTGTTTTAATATTTAAAAAAACTGTGCCACTAAGTGTGACAGAAACTCAAAGAGCGTGACTATTTAAAGTAATAAACTATTATAAAACAAGAAGATTCTTCATGGAGAAAATTATGGAAATTTGTTTCATTGTCATATATTCAAGATCTTAATAAAACTACATACTATTTTGTTGTACGTTTAGCTAGGATATGGCAAACATAATAATATATTTGTTTAATATAGCACACAAATGTAAAAACTATAAAATATAAAGAAACAATACGTATTGCAACTTGCAAGATTTAAAGGTCACACTTACCCGATCTAGGTGGATATTTATAAGCTAGATTAGAAACTACATCGGCTTCTTCTACACCAGCATTTTGTCTACTGGATAAAATACCCATTATTATTTAATACTGCGTCCTATTTTCGACAAAATACGAAACTTTCACTGTAAAAAGTTTTTTATCTCATTTATTATCAATATTTTTACCACAGAACACATTGACAGAAATCAGCAAAACAATAGGATTGTATTGTCCACTCCACAGATAACAAATATACCAGAGATGTACGAACTCAGTGTACATGTACGATTATGTGCGAACTCTATTACTAGTAATTATATTTATAAATAGTGGGCCTATTAAAGGGAAATATAATTAAAGAAATTGAAAACTAAAGATTCAGTCAATTCAGTAAAACAATTGTATAAAATAACTGTTACGGTGATGAGCAAATTTGTCGAACTAAGTACTTTAAATTGACATAGCTTTTTTTGTTTATGAACCGATTGTAATAAAACAAACCCTATATAATATGTTTTCAGAAAGTTGCCAGAATCCAATAGTAAAAACCGCATCTAAATCGGTTTAGCCGATTCTGAGATTAACGACTACAAACGCACAGACAAACAGATACAAAATTATTGTTTTGGGTTCTACTACGTTAATAAAGGTTCCCAATAACATTTTTTAAAAATATTTTCCAAGTATAGACACCAAGATTAAGATTTGCTATGAGCAAAATGAGGTGATATAAATCACGGGCGCCCTTATTTATGTAATTTATGTTATGTTTTCTGAAAAGTATTTTTCTTTCCTACAGTTTGGCAAAAAATCGTATAAGAATTTCGTTGTGACGCAAACATTCGCGACGACTTGATGAGAACGTATGGCTTAGGGGTCAGGACCTAGCCTATTTTTTATATTATTAACAATATTATTTTTGATTAATAATTTTATTTAATGACCTTAAAAGAATATGTGTTGTTTTCATTAAAAACTATCAACTATTTAATTTATTAAATCATTGCTTCGCTTCAACTGCAACACTAGTAAAATAATTGATAAATAATAATTTAATCTGTATGACATATAAAGCAGTGAAGTTCCGCCTGTCAACATTCTTTTGCTAGGTGTCGGTGTCACTTTGTGTAGGTGCTTATTATTTTTGTGTTTTTAATCTTGACAAATCGTAAAAAATACGTGTTTATTTTAATAATTTTTTGATAAATCATATCCTCTACATTGTTTCTAACAAGAAGTTTCATTTATTTCAGGTCACAATGGGGCGCCGTCCAGCGAGATGGTAAATATCTAAATCCTCATTGAAGTAATATATTTGGTTAAAATTTGTTTGCTTATAAGTTTATATTATTTCCAGCTACCGGTATTGTAAAAACAAACCGTATCCTAAATCCCGGTTTTGCCGTGGTGTACCAGATCCTAAGATTCGTATCTTCGACTTGGGAAAGAAAAGGGCAACAGTAGATGACTTCCCACTATGTGTCCATCTGGTGTCTGACGAGTATGAACAACTCAGCTCCGAGGCTCTGGAAGCAGGCCGTATCTGCTGCAACAAGTATCTTGTAAAGAATTGTGGTAAAGATCAGTTCCACATTCGCATGAGGTTGCATCCATTCCATGTTATCCGCATCAATAAAATGTTGTCGTGCGCTGGAGCTGATAGGTAAGTCCCTGGGAATTTATTATTAATTATTATAATACACTAAACCTCATATAGTTACTTATAAGGATATACCTATTAATTAATAGTCTTAGAATATTTATTGAACTATAAAATTTCCAAATAAATTATAATTTTCTTACTTTTTTTATAGTTACCTTATCATTTGTGCTCAATTTGCATTTCTATTAATTTCTTTTATTCATAGCTAAAAAATGAAGAATCATCTGAGCTAAATATTACAACAATGATTCAATGATGACTGGCATAATCATATTTAGTCAATATAATATAGATCCTGGTTCTTAGTTGCTCATGCTATCTTAAAAGTAGATAACAATTGTCATGGTGATTTTTCATATTTTTGCTTTTTGCATATACATTTGAATTTGTTTTGAATAATAATCCATAGATTATTATTATAAGCATGTAAATCTACAAAAGATTTTGTAGCTACTCCATTTACTCTTCCTTTTGCATATACAAATTAACACAAATACCTATTCCTGGTCAATCTGAAAGTTTTAAGTATTTAATACTTTTGTAGGATAGGTAATAATTCTTTTATTCTTGTGATTTTAGGCTCCAGACTGGAATGCGTGGTGCGTTCGGCAAGCCACAAGGCACCGTAGCCCGTGTGCGTATCGGCCAACCCATCATGTCGGTGCGTTCCAGCGACAGGTGGAAGGCGCAAGTGATTGAGGCTCTACGTCGTGCCAAGTTCAAGTTCCCTGGTCGTCAGAAGGTATATTATTTATAATTTTAGTTTTTACAGCTGAATTTTTTTCTTGAAATAACCAAGACAACCTATTGTTAATATACATTATCCTTAAACTTTCTGCTTATTTCTTGACATTTTTAGAACAATGAAATCCCATGCTGCTCTATTATGTCTAAAGAAAAACATGTTAAAAAATATTGGTTAGGGATATGAGTGGGCTTAAATCTTCATATATATATATATATATATATATATATATATATGATATAACAATTGATTTATATTGTTAATTTCTATTAAAATATGCTTCATGTTTAACATTAATTCCTGAGATTAGTATGTTCAACCAAACCAACTCTAGCTTTATAATATAAGCATGCCACAGTTGTAACATATCATTGTGGTTTCAGATCTACATCTCCAAGAAATGGGGTTTCACCAAGTATGAGCGTGAGGAGTTTGAGAAGTTGCGTGAGGATGGCCGTCTCGCTAATGATGGTTGCAATGTCCGCTACCGTCCTGAACATGGCCCTCTCGACTCCTGGAGGAAAGTGCAGAATGAAATCTACAGTGTGTAACTGATATCTAATAAACTGTGAAGTTTTTATCTTATTTGCTTGATTTCTTTTTTATCACCTCTACATATGGTAATAATATAACAAACATAGTAAAGTAGTGGCAAAAATTTCAATGTTAGGTTAAAAATTGTAACATTTAAGCATTTTTATTTTTTATGTTGAATTTAATCCAATTTGAATATATAGTGTTTTTTTTCTAGTAACTAAATATCTCATCAAGTATCTTTAACGGCCTTTTTTTCAAACGTCTAAATTTAAGGGAAGATGTCTTTAGGAACCTAAAGAATGAAAATATTTAAGACCTAAATTGCAACGCTTGTATGCAGTATTTTGTCGCACCACTTTAATAAGTCACAGTTTTGACTACTCTATAAAGCCTAATACAATTATAGCCTAGATAGCGTATCAAAGCGACACCGCCGCACGCGCCTCATTCCGAAATCGAGTCATAGTTATTGGCGACAAAGTTCAAAGTTGTTTAACCTTTAGAAATATTTTTGTAGTAGTAAGTGTTTACGTTATTGGTGTCTATCTATTCGTAACGGCGTTACACGCAATACGGTTATAGATAAACATCATGAAATGATAAAAAAATCCTAATGCTAAACTGTTGAGGTACATATCATATTAGCCAGAGCCCTTTCATCTGATACGTCACTTGAACTAAGCGGCTTTAATATAAAATTTAAGGCTATTATTTTTTAGGATTTAACTTGTAGTTAAATCCTGTTTGTGAATGTGAATAAATGTAGAGTTTTTTTCTGAACTAATTATTAATCCTACACTTAGTAATAAAATGAATGCGTGCTTTGTTATCTACTAATACTTTCATTAATTAAATACATAATTTTAGTGATTTTAACTAGCTGTCATGCCTATTCATAAAATTATTGTCGGGCTCAAAGAAGTTTCAATTGTACAGTTCCTGATAGTTGTGAGTAAAATGGTTTTTGTAATGTGATTATAGAACCCTAAAAACTGATGTATGGCTCTCAAATAGTCGTTAATACAAAAAAAAAAAAATAACCGAAAACAATTGGAGTATTAAACATAAGTATTTCATATTTATTCATACATAATTTCGCATATTTATATACATACATACAAAACTTACAAAAATGTCTATCTAAAAAACAAATCTATAGATTTACAAGGTACTTTAGGCTTTTTGACTGGCGAAATCGATTTTCTTTTTCTCTTAACACTGCTTGAGGAACAATTGGGTAAATTTCTATTATTTAACTCTCTACTTAATTTTTGTGCTTCATGAAAATCTAGATGTTCAGAAAATTTATCTACACGAACTTTTTTACCGCATTCCATACATATTTCAGTTGGAGTTGTTTCATCAAATTTTACTAAAAAATTGGACATTGATGGCACCGGATCGTTTTTAGATTCTTCATTAATTTTCTTTTTAGTTTCCTTTCTGCTAGGTTCTTTTATAACTGGTTTGTCTTTGTCTCTTTCTTTACGTGCCAACTGTCTCTCTTCCTCTCGAAGCCTAAGTGCTAAATGAAAGTCAGCATGTTCATCTACCATATCTAAGGATATTGTTTTACCACATTCAGGACAATTTATACTTTCTAATGTACTTTCTGCTGCATTATTAATTAAATAGGATCCGGATGGTGCATTTTTATCAACAGTTTCTGTATCGACGCCATTTTCTACATCTTCCATGTGGCTTTGTAATACTTCTCTCATTTGACTAACTCTGGCTACTTCGTCGGGGTCTTCTTCAAACAAAGCTATACTTTTATTAATTTCTTCGTTTATAGTCGATCCTGAATACGCAGTGTCGTTGCTATCGTCACAAGGTACTATATTACAAACAGGTGTAGTGGTGCGATTATTTTCAATTTTTGCTTCAATTCCATTTTTTTCTTCCGTAATTATTTTGTTCACATTTTGGGCGTCCTTTGTTTCGTGCCTCATCAGTCTGCCGTCTAAATACTTGGCAAAAAACGATTCTTGTTTGTCAAGACTTGACTCTATAACTTTTTCCCGATTATCTGTATTCTCGATGACCTTTACAGTAGCTTGTGAGTTATTTTTTTTAATATTATCCTCCGCCTTGAAAAATTTTCGAAATATATACTCTTTGCCTTCATTCTTTTTATTTTCATAATTATTATTGACAATTTCCTGCTTTATAGGTTCACTAGTTTGAGACACGTCCTTTGATGATCCAGCACTGAAATAATCGTTGATTTTTTTCGTTTTCTTAGTCTCTGAATGGTCTTCAAATTTACCAATACTTATACCCAGAAATTTAATTGGTGCTCTTAATTTTCTATTAACATCATCATCTGGAAAGTAATTTTGAATATCTCATACCTAATTTATAAAAACAAGACAACAGCACAGGGTGTGACTGTAACGCGACGGTTGTGGGTTTGATCCCCACTCAAGGAATAGCAATATTTATCTACGTTTATATTTCCATTTCTTCGCTCTGGTGTCGTAGCAAAACGCGGCGTCGATTTCTGCTACTCAGCAATGGCTCCAGAATTCGTCTTCCCTCTGAATACCCTGCTATGTGCTTACATAATATACACCCTGTAAAACAAATAACATTACCTTTCGGCTTACATCCTTCAGCACTCTCCATCAACAATTCAAATGCCTTACTCCAAAACAATTCACTGCTTAATTCATCTTCATTGCCAAAATTATATGATCTAGAACTACTTGAATCCCTTCCATCTGGTAACTGTATAGAAAAACTAACAACCATTTGCTTAGGCGTCCTATTATTTTCTAAGGAATCTTTTTCTAATCTATCTTCAATTTCCTCCCCCAAGTCTTTCAGCCATTTCCTGACACTATTTAAGTCTATGAGAGCAGATTTCCCTTTAAATTGTTTACAGCATCCTATACTTTTTGGGTTGAATCTGGCTTGAACTGGTTCTAAGTCGATGCCGCGAGCTATGTTGTATAGCCATGAACTGAAATGAATGTAAATAAAAATATGTATTCATACAATAAAACTGAAGAGTTTGTGTGGCTGAATGGTAAAAACATTTTTATATTGCATTATGCATAGTTTCTTTATCAAGGCAGGCATACATCATGTAATTACGATATAACCCAATCAGGCATTTTGAATGAGATACATCTTTTAAAGCTTCACGCTGTATGCCGCACATGGCAGAAGAAAAAGGCAGAACTCAACGCCGCGCCTTGCCTCGTTACCAGAGCGAGGAAATGAAAATATCAAACATTTCATTCTACCGAGTGGGAATCGAACTCACAACCGCCGCGTTTACATCGAAGCTAGTCTTTCACCTGTCACTATTGTAAATAAATTTAAGTAAACTAAATTTTTTTACCCGTTCTTTTCATCAAATCTAGCTTGCAATTCCTTCTCAGAGAACTGCTGTAATTCTTCCATTGTTTTAATTTTCAACACTGCCAAAACCTGATCACCAAATTTTCCACCTAAATGTTTAACTTTTTTTATTGAGAGAGTCCTAAAAATATTGAACTGCATATCAAAAACATAGTTTTAAGAAAGAAAAACAAGGATACGACTTTTATTAAAATTAAATACAATTATTTAGGTCATTCATGGCATAGGGGCACAACCCGTGCATGTGTGCGACTCGTTGAGAGTTGATTCCCACTCGAGGAAATGAAATATTTATTCAACAATGCAACATGCCTGCAGAATGCCTCCAGAATTTGATGTAAAGTGGGGAACTGACTGTTTTAAAACTAGCTTCCCTCCCTGTGCTCTGCTATGTGCAGGATACAGTGTGAAGTTAATTTCATTTGATTTAATTTTTTTTAAATACAATTATGGTAAGATGGCACAGCAGTATAGCAACTGACATCTGAATAGTTGTGGGTTTAATTCTAAGTGAGATTATTTTCCTTCCCTGGCTCTGGTAACAAATCTCTTTAAAAAATTGGCAGTATGTGGGGAATGGAGTGTCTTAACATTTGATTTTCTCTGCGTACCTTGTTATATGCGGAAAACAGCGTGACGCTAAAAAAAGTAGATACATACTTATACAGCATGTTCACAGAATGCTTGGGTAATACTGTCTGTTTGTTTGGTTTGTTCATTCCACAGACAAGTTTTGCTAATATTTTGTTATGAGCTATTCCAGCAGAGCATCTGAAACCTAAAATATATATTTTAAACATATAAATATACTTTACTTTAAATTAGAATCATTTCCAATCTTCTGATTTCAATGAGTATATCTGGAAGATACTTTTTATACAAAAAAATCTTATTAAGTCATACATAGCCAATATGCAGTCTCTAACTTTATTTTACATATTCTTTTAAATATAGAGCACTACTGCTTTATATTAAGTGAAAATATTTTAAATATAACTGTGTAAATAAGAATTCTTAACTAATTTTAGACTAAAATTTCAATAGATACCTGTTTCTTCATAAACCACAGCTCTTATCTCACTTACTATTAAGGCACCAACAAGTAACTGCCTGGAGTGTTCATGGTCAAAGTCAATGAAATCCAATGCACAGTTATGTATATCAGATATAAATTGATCAAAGTTATCATAGCCCAGTGCAAATGTGTTTGGCATCATATCAGGTGTTATTGTGTTTATGTTTAAGGTTTGAAGCCTTTTCTGCACCTACATGTTTACTGACATTAAAATATTTAAAACTCTTGGTTTCCAGGACACTTACAAAAATTATTAATATTTATTTTTGTAAGTGTATCATATTTTATAAGAATCTTTTAAAGTTTCTAAGTAGTTAATTTAATCAAGTTAATTTATCTATATATTTTTCATTTTTATTTTTAAATTTGAATAAATTGAAATTGCTACTTTTTGATTTTGGAAATATAGAATTGCTTATTTCATCAATATGAAATATACTCACTGTTGCAGTTATGTCTAAGTATGCTTCATCAATAGATGCTCTTTCTAACAAGGGCGTAAATTTTTGTAGCACTTTAGCAACTTCTTTGCCCGCATCTCTATATCTGTTTAAAATTAAATATTTATTACTTTTATTTCTATTTCCTTAATATTTTTAATTAAATTAACAAAGATCCCTGATTTTGTTATAATGAATATAAATAAAATTACTTTGTAATATCAGCTTTTCCTCTCTGACAAGGTACTGAACACAGCTGTATGTCAGGACATTTTTCCTTTGCTTCATCACCTCTTGTATATCTTGTAACTCCCATGGCTCTGGCTACATAGTTAACAGCAATAATACTAAAGTCAAAGAATAAAGTTAATTCTTAATAACTTATTTTTAATGAAATGGTAATCGTGTAAATTAATAAGGATCGTAGAACATTCGAAATTTTTTTATGTTTTTAAGGTAAGAGACTCCTTACCCTCCCCCTTTCCATGGATTATATTGTACAACAGCAATAGGTTTTCCTTTTAATTCTGGATTAAGTTTTTCCTCCACTTGGCAATAAAAACAATCCATGTCGATTAACGTAATAATTCTATTTTCTGAGTCCATTTTATTTATTATGTATTGAGTTAAATTATAAGTTTAATTATTATTATTTTTTTACGAAAATTCCCAATCAAAAAAGAATTATTTCGAACATATTATAAATCTTCTATTCCTTGTTAGATCCCGCCAAAATATTTCATTTCATTGTCAAGTTTGAAATCAAAACATTATCTTGTCAAAAATATTGCTAATAGTCACAGATTACTTATAATATTTAGAGCATTATTAGTAGGATTAAAATGGGTTAAGGTTTGTTTAAAAAAATATTTTTTAAACAAACTTAAATTCAGAACACTTCGACACACTACAGTAAAATAGCACTTGCCGAAATACCACCGTATTTTCTGTTACTTAACTGGGAAAATGAAAATAAATTATTTTTTGCAGAAGATCACCGAATCTATAACCATCGCATACAGTTGATCACAGAACACATTTGCAATTGATAGTGATACAGTCAGTACGACGCTGACCCATAGCCCATTGCTCTACAATAGCCACTATAGTTTTCTTGAAATATTTTGTATATTTTTTACACTTAGTAGTACAAGCACAGAACCTATTGTTACAGAACATTAAATTCTCCGAATGAGTGATTTCCTCTCACTTGAAATGTGTCAGACGATAGGTTACAATTTTGAATAAATAAAGACGCCAGCTGGTTCTGGTTGGTAGAAAACACGTCAGTTGATTTATGTATTTAAATAAACGATCGGCTTTCTCGAGTTATATGTTAGCCTGGCTCCTATACTACTCTGCATCAGCTGATAATCTTTCCACTAACATACAGCCAGCTGATGTTTTTATGTATTAGAAAAAGCCAGAGTTATTGTTTGAGAGGAAATCGGTCAGGAAAACATGGCAATGGCTCACAGACCAGAAATACGTATCCTTAAATAGGAATTGAAGGTTTATAGTCTTTAGAATTAAGTAGTGGTACACTTACACGTACACTTGATTTAATATACCTATACATTTTAAAAATAATAACGAGAATATGTTATAAAATTTAGTAAAGCGCTAACATACTATAAAACCTATATTTTCAATGTGTTCAGAAATAAAAATGCAAATTATGATATAAAAAATATATTCACTTATTAAGACATTTCCTAAGTGTGGGGAAACACCTTAAAAATGTTAAAAAAATATTTATTAATCTGAAAAATAAATTTAAAATCCTTGGCCATATGTGTTATTCCACTTAACATACTGTCCGAGATCGTCTTGCGATACACTAGGCCGAACTCGTTGCAGTGCTATTTTAAAATCTTGTATATTCACTGGACGTACCTGAGAAAATAAAAGTCTATCTTTTTACAGTACGGTTGACGAGTCGGGGCCGTCCTGAATACAGGACCAAGTCTGCGCAGCTAGCTAACTTTAGGGCGGTTCCGAATCATAGATCATATATCACTATTAATTTTAATAATATTAATAATTATTATTAAAATTAATAGTGACTATCATTGCACAGTGGGATACGAGCATTAAACTCTCTGGTTGTGGGTTCGATCTTAGAAAGAATTGATTATTTTTATTACCCAGCTCTGGTAGAACAAAGTGCGACATTGATTCGGTCCTTAAATTCGAGAGGAACATACCGATAAAAGACAAAAAAGCTTTAATATTTAAATATTCAAGGAATGTTTAACATTTAATAAGATAATCTAGGCAAGATTATCTTAATTATGAATTGCCTTACACAATTCACCCATACCTTATTCTTAAAAAAAAGTACTTTACCTTATTCCTATCAATACTGATAATCTGCGACAACGGTACGGAACGTATGGGCCCCATGGCGGCTTCAGAGCAAACAGACTTCATGTCGGCGCCGGAGTAGCCTTCACTCAGAGACGCTATGTCAGATATTTGATGAACTGATAAATCATTGTTTTCGTTTTTTAGAAGATTAGTTATGATTTGTCTTCGCGCCTGTCATGTAAAATAATAAATGTAAAAAAATGTTATTAAGCAGCAGTAGTGTATAATAAAACGTAGTTTCGTAAGTACGCTAAGAAAAAAATATTAAATAGCAGTTTCAGTTGGAAATAAAAGATTAATTATTCCTAATTCATATTTTTTTATTGGATTAAATCAGCGTTATAAATCCAAAAACGGTACGAATCTTTTAGAATAAAGGATTCAATTCCCAATCGGGAGAATGCATTATTGTCATTTTCCAGCACTGGTACTAAGACAAAACGTGACGAGTTCCTCCATCATACACGCTTGATATCGAAAATTGAATGGTGCATGAGAAACTGTGTCTTAACACTAGGTTCCGTTCGCATACCATTCTATATATGGGATACAGCGTGAAGCCAACAAATAAACATACAAACTTTGACAATTACAAATTATTAGCATAAAGTTCTCTTTTTATAGTATTGAGACATAGTTTAAGATACAACAACAAAACTAACGTCCAAATCAGGTAACGGTATATACAGTCGTTTGACAAGCCGCCGCCGCGCCGCCTCGTCTAACTCTTGAGGTCGGTTTGTTGCACCCACTATGAGTAGACGGTCTTCTTCACCTGTTTAGACAAAATTTACATTTATATACTAAATTATTTAAAAAAGCCTTATATTTTTTTTAATAAATATTTTGAACATTATTAAAATTGTTTCCAAGAGGTCTCGCTACGTTTAATTTTTATATAATTTAAGATAAAATATCAGTATATCAATAATATCAATATAGTAATGTGTATTTAACAAAAAGCACGATTTTTTTAGATAAACCTTTCTGCCATGATTTTTTATCTGTCATATAAATATATATTTTTTTATCTGCTGTGAAACAAAGTGTGAAGAAATACGATTTAAAAAGTCTAACCAGTTGCCGCTCCATCAAATTGTACTAAAAACTCAGTCTTGATCCTACGACTTGCTTCGTGCTCGGTATCACTTCGTTGACAAAGTAACGAATCTATTTCATCTATAAATATTACCTGTCAAAATGTTACATTTAAAATATTATGATTATATATATTAAAAAAATATTTAATTAAATTGAAAGAGAAAAAAATACAATATCACAAATATTATCACGATTTTAAATTCATTTCCTCTTAAAATAAGTGAGAATGTTTATAATTAAATTATTTTCCAATATTACAGAACTGCTCGGCATTGAGTACCATCACCTAACATGCAAAGTCTCACAACTCTTGAACTCAACTTAATAAACTTTACTGTTCAATATATGGATATTGTCTTTAAAATGATATTGTTATTAAAACACTACAGTAATTCAAATGAATAAACTAGGGGCGCGAACCGGACCTCAATTTTGAGGTAGTGTTCACATGTTGAGCGAAGCAAGAAATGAATTGTTGAATTTTTTAGATTTTTTTTTCGCCTAAAAACATCTACGTGGTCATATATGTATATGTTTGCGAATTTTCATCTCAATCAGTCAAACCGTTTGAGGGCTATTGGTGACAAAGAGTGTAAAAAGTCTCCAGTACAGTGCTCCGCTTGCTTCGCACAATAATTGTCATGTTTAAGCGGGCGACGCCGCGAGTAAGAAGCCGTTGTGCGACAGCGTCTGTACCCACGATGGTCGTGGGTTCGATTCCCATCGAGGGAATGAATTATTTAAATTTTCTAGCTCTGGTACACGACTCTCTCTCGCACAAGAGAAAGCGAGTTCCACCACCACCACCACCAATACGTAACGATTCAAAAATAAGGGGTGCGTGGGGAGCGGAGTGTCTTATCATTAAATTTCCTTGCTTACCCTGCTATATGCGGTATCTACTTCACGCTCAAGCTAAAAAAATAATTAAAACAGTAATAATAACCGCGGGCTGATGACACCTGGCGACTGCGAACAGCGCCCGCACCATCTTCTCGCCGTCGCCGATCCACTTGGACGTAAGCGACGACGCCGATATACTGAAGAATGTTGCGTTACACTGTGATGCTATGCATTTACCTGTGACAGCATTTGTTTTATCAGCATTATCATATCATCATCATCATCATCATCAACAGCCATCTTTTGTCCACTGTTGGACATAGGCCTTCCCCAACTCTCGCCACCACACTCGATCCTCAGCTTTATCATATAGACAAAAATAATTTATAACTATTTTCATTATTAATTATGACTTATAAATGTTGTTGACGGCCCAATGTAAATATTTTTTAATTTATTGTGATTGAATACTGACGTACATTCAATAAATTAAATCAATTAAAATACGTTAAATAATAAAAAATAACAAAATATAATAAAACTGCTAAAACCCTTTCATAGAATTAATAAGTTATCTAAAATATTACAATACAATATAGTATATACAGAATAACTAACCAATCAAAGTCTTGCCAGTACCGGGGGGGCCAAACAGCAATACCCCGCGCGGAGGTCTACGGAGCCCCGTAAAGATGTCCGGTCGGAGCAGTGGCCACACTATTGCCTCTTGGATCACACTCTTAGCTTGATGAAGTCCCGCTATGTCATCCCAGCCTGTTAAAAGTAATAGTGTAATAAAAGCTGTTTTGGAGCGGTAGAACAATGTCTGACATATAAAACATTACTGCTTAAAAATGACAATGTTAATTTTATTTATTATTGTATAAAATACAAAGATTACGTTTTTTAAGTTTAAAGCTGTATCTTTATAGTCATATAAGTCTTGTTTTAAGTAATGGCTAAAACAATATTTTTTAATGTCTCAATAATGAAAGAAATGTATTACACAACAAATCTTGTTAAAAGATTGTTTGTTGATAAAAATATAAAATGAATTAAAAATTTACATAACACACCAATGGGAGTTCCTTTGTCAATGATTTCACTTTCTATAAGCTCAATCATTTTTGGATCAATGTGTTTCAACCTTTCATCTGTTATAATTGACTCAGTGATCTCTTGATTATCCCTGTTTTGAAATATATATAATTTTAATAATTGTTATGCAGCTACAAACTGTATCTTGCACACAGCAGAGTAGGCAGAGGGAACTTAATGGTAAGATGAAGTGGGGATCGAACCCACAACCAATCACGTTTACAATCATATACTTGTGTACTCAACCTTGTCTGGCATGTTTCTGACAAATAAATTTGTAAGGTGCCAGATTTCTGGATGTTTCAATCTAGGATTTCGGATGTTTCTGGTGGTAAATAGCAGTAATAGAAATAATTTAAGCAAATAAAACTGATTACATACTGGGCACCAAGCATTGGAGATATAAACTTTGCTTGTGCCTTCCTTGATGCTCCGAGTGTTCTTCTTGCTGCAGGATTGGAAGCCAAGAGCTGTTCTTTAGCTGTTTTAAATGTTATTTTGGAAACTTGACTTTTATGTGCCCTCTCTTCATCCATTTCTTTGTCTGGATTGTGTGATCTTTCACCTTCAATTTCATATTGCTTGTTAGGCTTTACAATTGGTACATTGTCTGCTTCTTTGATAACACTACTAACTGTTTGTATTGTTTTGGGTGGTACAATTCTTTTCATTTTAGGCCGAAACTGAGGCTTAAAAGATTTTAAGTCATCTGCAGAATAAGACTCTTGACTGTTACTCTCAGAATTTACTTGCTTATTAGAAGGATCCAATTTTTCGGTTTTAAGGATATTTAAGTTACAATTGCAGTTATTTATCCTTATATTTTTTAGAACTGCTATGAAATCTATATTTGAACATTTTTTACAATTATGAGTATATTTTTCGAACAGTGATAGAGGATTATTAAAATTACTGAAAAAAAATCAATTAAGTAAGTAGTAATAAGTAAGTAGATTTATTTGTGGCAAATAATACATTCTAACAATTATTTTAAAAATTATAAGTGTTACC
>JAEBDU010013267.1:124199-269584 GCA_016802625.1 Heliconius numata
ATACCTTACTAGAGATAATGTTTGATACAATATTGGAGGATCTGCAACAAATACATAAGATTTATTATGAAAGATTATTAGTAAAGAATCGTTTATTTAACATTGATGTTGCTTCAACCTGTGAAAAGACGTCTTAAGTTCATGTACAGCCGTCTTGTTTATCAAGCCTAAAAAAATATCGTCACATTGAAAACTAGATTGTTGCATCTTAACATTAATGATTGTGTAAGTTTTTTTTAAAAGAACAAATAGAAAACTAAACTCCGAAAATTAACTACTTTTTTTTCTTTTTTAGAGGCGATTACTACTCTTATCCTATTACGAAAATGGCGGTATTTTTTTTAAATATGTTAAATGTCATAACTGTCATTTCAAATTAAAAAAAAAAAAACTTTTAAATAAAAAATATATATTGTTAGAAATCAGAAGCGAAATATAATATTGTCTACGGGGTCTAAATGAGGTTAAGGGGGCATGGAGCAGTGTCTGGGACTTACGACCACAGGAGTAGGCTTAAAGGAGTTAAAGGTACCCTTTCCAGGGTGGTTATAACAACGCTCGCCTTCACTGCTCCATCCCAGTGTAATTATAAATACTAAATAAGTGTTAGACCCATTAAAAAAATAACCACATTTATAATTAAAATAACAATTAATTAATGTCACTTTCGAATAATAGAGTCCGCCAAGAATATTTTATTTATATTGTCCTTATATAGTATAACTTGCGGTAGAATTGAATTATCTTTATAATCATTACAGTATTTATTAAAGTATAATATTGAAATCCATTTTTTATTGATATTTTTGGTACTTTAATGAAGTAATGTAAAAATTACGACTCTATTCATAGAGTTGTCACCATGACATTTACTGTCAAGTAATAAAATTGTCAAGTCTGGAGGTGTAAACTTGAGTCTTAGTTCAATTTTAAACATCTAACGAAATTATTAATTAAATAATTATTTATAAAGTTTTAGTAGCATTTACATATTTTTATTTTCAGCTTAATATAGAATTTTAATTAATATATGATATAAGACGATTTTTCGCAAGCATCAGTAATACAAATCATGCAAAATATTTGATCGAGATGAGTTCCAAACCTCAAATATATCATGAAAAACAAGTAAAAGAGCTATGTGCCTTGCATGCTCTAAACAATTTATTTCAAGTAAGTCAATTCTTTTATTTCCATCACGAGAAATCCTAGTCTACTCAAGATGCTTTGAGATATCATGATATCATAAACAAATTTTCTTACTATAGTCATTAGAATTAAATTAGCACTACTATACAAAGTTGCTTATTTGAGGTCTTTATGTTTTAGGCTATTAAAAATAGATTTATCGTAATAATTTTAATGAAGTGATACATTGAAAATACTTGTATCATTAGTAGTAGGTAGCAATTCCTTTTTTTTTTATATATATGTATTGGTATTTCTCATAATGTTTCGTGTTTCAGAAATAAAAACTAATTAAAAATTTATTAATTAATATTTAATTGTTATCTCACTTACAGACTCGCAACACATTTTCAAAATCAGAATTAGACACAATATGCAGCAGATTATCACCCAATGTGTGGATCAATCCTCACCGATCCATGCTGGGGCTAGGCAACTATGATATCAATGTCATTATGGCTGCATTACAGAAGAAAGGATGTGAAGCTGTCTGGTTTGATAAAAGAAAGTTAGTCTAGTTATATTATATATTGTTACAGAAGAAGAACAGAAATCCCAGTTTCCACTTTTTGTCTGAAATTGAAGCACATTGAATGATGTGACTCAATGCTGTTTATTGCCTTGCGAGAGTAGGCCAACGGAATTCTTTCATTCATCAGAGTGGTAATTAAATCCAAAACCAAATAGCTATTGTGCCACAATGGCTTTATTATCATTTATTATGTATATATAGAAAAACATAAAATATTGAATTGCATATATAGTTACTTTTTATGCTATAATTATTTATGAAATATAATTAGTTATTCTTCATCTTTCTCAGAGATCCTGGATGTTTAGATCTATCTAACATTTGCGGCTTCATTCTTAATGTTCCATCTGATTATAAACTTGGTTTTGTAATGTTACCCTTAAGGAGGCGACACTGGATCACAATAAGACAAATACAAGGCAATTTCTACAACCTTGATTCAAAATTAGAAACTCCACAGTTAATAGGAAGAGTATGTTTATTTATTTTTATTGTTAAAAATTAGAAATAAATAAATATTTTCCATTATACTTTTAAATGAACTACCAATATTACCTGACCATTTTAATTTAAATACACTTAACTTGATTATTTTCCAATTTTAATTTTCTTGTTTGTGCTATGGGAATTGAAATTATCATATATGTAATATGATATTTACTATAATGTTACATTGTTCAGAAAGAAAAATTGGGAAGTAAGCCTTTATTTTTTTATTTATTTTTATTTCAGAGCAGTGACCTCATATTGTATCTAAAAGAGCAATTAGACAGTAAAGAAAAGGAATTATTTGTGGTTGTGAGTAAAGAAGTAGAAGAGAAACAGTTATGGATGCATCAATATGCATTACAGAATAACCATAACAATGTAAACAATAAGGAAACAGACCCGCACTGTGATAGCTCAGATGTTACACCCACTAGTGATTATAGAAATCGTGACGCTGAATGCCTGCGACTGAATGAGGTGAGAAACTATGTTAACGAAAATTATTAAGTGCATTTCAAATTTGTCACATAGCAATTTCTGTGTTCAGTTTTGTCGGTACTGTGTGTTGTGTGACTGATATATTATGTAAGCTGTTTGTATTGTATTTTAGATTATTGTATGGTTCCAGGCATATTTATAATTGTTTTTTTTTTAACTTGTTTTGAATTTATCTGTATACATCATTTTTAAATTTATATTATACTTATATAATTTTTTTAAACAAAATTTTTAATTGCTTATATTTATTTTACACAAGAAATGAAGTGGCACATGGCAATATTGTGTACTTAAACTTGCATTGTTATTGAAAAAAAATATTTTGTTATAAAATTATTTTGTTTTAAGCATTGTTGATATTGTTTTAACTTTAGTTAATGGATGCCTCACACCAGAGACAGCAATATAAAGGCCTAATATAAATTAGATAATAAGTGACTGAAGATTTAATAATTCTATTAGACTTTATTAACATTATAATGTACACATTAATAATTAAAAATTTATATTTGAACTTTATACAGATGTTTCACTTTCTGCATTATTGTCTCATACAACATTACTCAAGTTATTGTCATGAAAATTTTAAGCATTTTTATTCTCTATACTTAAAATATTTATTCATATGATAAGAACCAATAGAACAATATTTATATCCAATAGAGACTGTATTAACTTGTTGTGAAAGATAAAATTATTTAATTAATTTTAATTACCTAAGTTTTTTATTTTAGGTTAAAAGTATTTATTTCAGATATTGAAATATTTTTTTCGATAAAAAGTATTCTTAATTCTCTAAATGTAGTTGTTTGATAAAAAAGGTATAATTCGTTTTATTCGGCAACACCCAATTAAATATATAAGTTAGAGTAACATACTGGATTTCACAGCAAGGTAATTTAAATATAATGCCAAATAATAACCAATATTAATTAATATAACAATTATTCCATATACATAGAAAATAATAAATTCTTCTCCTTGTTCTTGTTAGCACAAATATCTATCTCTAATATTTTACATTAAAGTCATTCACATGTTTTGTTATTAAATTTTAATAAAGCATTTTATTATTTTAACTTATATAAACCAAGCCATAGGTATATAGTTGGTTAGGCAATTGTGGAATTAGAGATGGACAATCTCATATTATTCAGATATTCAAAACATTATTTATTCTATTGGGCCACTGCATTGCAAGCACTTTTAAATTGTTTAGTTACATAAACTTGTCAGTAGTGTCAGTCGTTTTTTTTTTTAATAAAAATATTCTTATCCTGTCTGTTGTATAGCCTGGCTCCTTTAATTAAAGAAAGAGATTACTGATTAAGGCTATAGTTAAAAGCTTGGCGCACCTATTAAGATTTTACGCACAGAATCAATTTCGTTTGCTTTTACCACTAGGCGCGTCAGTTTCAAAAACATTTTAAAATGTCCATAGAGTGACCATTTATATTTATTATATTGAATTTTCTCTACTTTGATTTGTGTGTTTCTAAACTAGTGCAATGAAAAGCACAAAGTAATTTCCTAGAGATGATATTGCTATACTAACTGTAAAATACAAGCTATATATAGAATATAATGATCTTTCATTACAAAAGTAAAAATGACTTTATTTTATTTGAGAAAGTATTTCATATTCTCTTTTGGATTATAAAACAAATAAGATCGTCCGTCTCTATTCTCAAATATGAAGGATTTGATTGATATTAAAGTAGTTCCAACTTAGCCTTGACGTGGAGCGACAGCGCGGTTTCATACGACGTTGACATGGTATGTAGATTTTTATAAACAGCTCGATTAGTAATAAAATAATAATATGAGTATTTATCGGTATTTATTTTGTTCTATTTAATACAATAAGGAATATCTATAAAATTTACTTTAACTTAAATATATATAAAAAAAATTATGTTTGTTAGAACAATCTTACATAGTTATGTTGTAACGAGCTATGCTTTTGATTTTATGCGAGCGTATCGCTTAGTGGTCACAGCGCTTGGACGGTTACCATGAGGCGCAGGTTCTAGTCTCGCTACATAATTTTTTTTATATGTTTTATAAAAATATTATTTTGTCCTTAATGTGGAATAACAGTTTGAAAACGTTCAAAGTATCAATTATTTTTATTATTAATCGTGCGTCATGTAGTGTGAATACGATGAGAGTAAACCTGCTTAACTGTAGCTGTTCGAAGCAATAATATATAATGTCGTCGTTTGCAGCGTTAAGTGTTGTACATTTAATTTATTTGTCACGTCGATGTCTCTTGGGTGACTATACAGGCGTATAGTAGGCGGTGTTTTTTGTCACTAATTTGTACGGAACAATGGTGTATTTCGAATCTTATATCTTTTACTCTATTGTTGTAAATAAATGATATTTTTCCAAAAAATAGATATTGATAAGGTTTTTTTATTTCTCTCCTCGTTATAATAACACTTAAATATTACAATTATAATTATATTAGTGAAATTGTGGTTAAATATTTGTCTATATTAGTACTACGCAACGCACAAACGTGTGTCACTGACACTGCTTACGGTAAACTATTCATATTTAAAATACATTTTAATATTTACTCAACCTATTTGGCCGCAATGTAGAGGTGAACTCTGTAGTTTAACATTTTATTGCTTAGTGACTATGAAAAAGTAAATATTATAAATGAATATATTTTTTAAAATATTTCCAGGTTTGATAATAAATAAACACAGACACAATAAATAATTAGTTTATTCCATATGATTGTACGACGGCGGTACAGTTGGTGTTCTTCGAGAGTATGAGGCGGTCGGGGTCTAGGCGCAGTTCCTGCATTAGTGCGTATATTTGCGCGCGTAGACCCGCCTCTATTTCACGTTCCCGACCAAGGACCCACATGCGATCTGGGGAAATATATGTTATAAATATATTTAAACTAAGTACTCGCAACGCTCGCTCTGTAGGTACTTGCGTAATACATGCACATAGACACGGCTCTGACTGTATGCACGATGTTTGTGGGTTCGATCCCCTCTGGGAGGAATGACTGTAATATGTAAACTAATTATTTTCATTTCTACACATTTCTAGATAAAGTACTAAGTAGGGCGTTGACTTCCACTACTTAAATCCGTCACTTGACGGCACGTTTACGGTTTATGCGATTTTTCTTTGCCTGCTCCACTATAAGCGGAAAAGGCTTAGGTTTCTAGTTTTAAACTTAATTGGCTTACAAGAAAGTAATAAATAATACTATAACAATGATCTACATACCAGAATGAGCAATGCTATAATTAGTGCAGGACCATATAAGGGCGAATCTATCGTAATCTGTGAATAGCACGTTGTATTGTCCCGCGCCGGGCAGCAGCCGCCCTATTATGTACGGCATACGATTGTTCAGCTTGTAGCGGAACGTCGACGAGCCGTTGTGACTGGATATACCCAAGCCGAAGCTGGTTGATGGACTGCCTGACCTGTAAGCACATACGAATTTGACTAAGTCTTTTTTTTAACTTATCTTTAGATTATCATCTCGGTTGACCTTCCAAAACACAGTAAGTAGCAAAGATATTGGAGGAAGGTCACTTAAAAATTATAAGAACTTCGTAGGGGAAGGAAAAGAGGTAAACAGTGGACGAGGCGAAAGCGTGTTGGCGCTCCGTTCTCTCTGGTTACCGCGTAAGTTCCTTGGGCTATCACGCTAGGGAAATTCCCTATAAGTACATAATAAAAGTGAATCTACAATGCCATTACTATTAGGCTCGGTACATAAAATAAATTTGTTTTTAAATTTACTATCCATACCTAATATTTTTTACGATAGTCAAGATAACGTGGTTAAAGACTATAAATTATATTTTAAAATCGTGACTACCTAGGTACTTACGATTCTTTCACATTATTGACTTTACATTAGATCCACTTACCACCTATTTATAGTGTTAACAGTGATAAGAAGGAATCCCTTGTCGTTGAGTCTTATATCCAATTCTGTACAACTTGCGGCTATTTCCATCAAATGAAATGATCTTTCGACCTCATACCATGTGCCTGTCATCTGAAAATCAAACAATAAAAAGTTGATAAAAATGGAAATTGAATTCACGTCTCTTCATAATAATTATAATATGTCTAACAGTTACTTAAGTACATTTTCCTCACATCGTGAGCTTTTAATTTTGTTAAGTTCAATTTTTTATGCAGAATTTCTATTTACTTTATTGTATAAATTTTAAATCATGTATTACTCTAAATATAAGTTTCATTAAAAAAAACAGATCCCTGCAGATTTAAGCAATGGGATCTTCCATAATAATCACATTCTTACGAGAGGTTTTTTTTATTAAGTTAAGTAAGTAAGTATACTACAGGGTGAGTCATATTGAACTTTCCGATTTCAATAAGGTGTGTATTAAAAACAAAGCGACATGCAGTAAAAATTATTTTATTGTTTGAAAGCACATAACATGCAGTTTTAATTTAGTTGGTTTTAAAAATGATATCCTGTAAATGTCTACCTCCATTGACCACACACTGCTGAAGCCTTTCCCGGAAGTTGTCCATTACTCGTCGAGTCATATTCAGCGGAAAAGCATTGATTTCTTCCGTGATTGCAGCCTTCAGTTCATCGATGGTTCGGGGACGATGCGTGTACACCTTTTCCTTCAGGTAACCCCAGAGAAAGAAATCGCAGGGGGTTAAATCAGGTGATCTCGGCGGCCACCCAACGTCACCTCGCAAAGAAATGAGATGACCGGGAAACATTTGTCGCAGGATTTCCATTGAACGCCTGGATGTATGGGCTGTAGCACCATCTTGTTGGAACCAGATGTTATCGTTGTCATGATTCTGCGTTAATTCCTCCAATTTCGGATCACGTCGACCAATAGCAAAATGTAAACGGAACGCACGCTGTGTTGTGATCACGGAGCCGCCATTTTTAATAAACTCTTCAACTACGAACGCACGATGTTGTCCCGACCAAGCCATTGCTCACACTAAAACTGCATGTCATGGCGCGTCTAATGACACCATCCCCACCCTTCTACTCCTTCCCTTCTTCGTGCAACGTCCTTCCAAAACCGGAAAGTTCAATATGACTCACCCTGTATTTTGCCTTGCCTTCCTCTATCTTATTTTTTATGTAGGATCCCTAAATAAATTTTCGAATAAAAATATTTAACTGCACGCTACACTTTTAACACCATACTTATATCGTAGATATTAATTTAGGTATATGAGAAAGTTACCGATCTTCGATGATTTAATTCCATTTGTACGTAATTAAGTAATACTTAAACTGCTTCTGTTCTGTTGTTGTCAAATACATTCAAAACAATACATAGGTACATACATACATAAATAAACCTATTAAAAGTTAACCTTTACTTTGAGGTTTGCGTGACGCACTACGGGACGAGCCCACTGAATGCGGCGGTACCTACAGTAGGTACAATTAACTAGACGTGGCCGCCCTAAAGTTAATCTTTCTGTACGTTTACGCAATGTTCACTCGGTAAGAAAGTAATAAGAAAAACACTAAAATCAAATCTCAGCAGCCATCTGCTGCTAACTTGTAGCGGTTGAACATTCAGTGCTCCTTTTCCGCTGGCTATCCCGCTAGGGATAAATCCGCCACTTCAATTGATTTTTCATGACTTCTTTATTTAAAAATAAAATCAAGTTAAGAGCGTCCAGTCACTAAGTATACAGTATACCTACTTCTTAGAATTAACCTAAACATTGTTTTTATGATAATAACATTTGAAGGCGTCACCGGACACTTGTTCAAGGGTTAAGGTCGTCGGTAGGTACTATGATGAGACTTAAAGTTAAAACACAATAAATATCAACATGGCACGCCAGATTATTTAAATTATAATATATAAGCATGCATTATAAAAAAGGGAAGGTACTCACTCGCCTGACATCGTAATCAGGAAATTGTGGATATATAGGGCATTTTCCCAGACCAGTACCGATCACAGCTTTGACGATAGTGCACAGGAGGAGCAAGTAAACTTTGCCGCCCATCAGACGGAAATCCCCCATGACATTGCACAAACAATTTATACTATAGGTATATTTTTTTTCCGTTGGCGCTTATATTTTGTAAACAGTGCGCAGTATTTGAAAATACTGAAAATTGGAAGCAGTCGCGCCGCTACGGCCGCTCTTTACACTGACCTAAACACGTCCAATTTCATGGATTATTCATAGGAATTAATTTAATTTATAACAATCGGTAAGTACACGATACGATTATCTGGCGACCCGATCGATACTACGACATTGTTCAAATTCATACGACAACACATATTCATTTAAATAGATATTTTTTAACTTCGCTTCAGCTGTTTTCCATTTTCCGTCCAATTTTCGAATAATCGCGTTCAAATGACGTTTAAGGGGTGTAACTAAACACTACACTTTGCCTTCTTACAAGAGGGAAGAAAAATAATAGTTCATTCCCCCGACCCGAGTGAGAATGAACCTACAACCCTCGCGCTGAGATGAACACTGAATGGCTGCGCCACGATGGGCTTGTCTAGTACTTCATCGTCCTTATTACTGCGAAATGAAAATAAAAGAGGAGGAAGAAAAGAAAAAAATTATGATCAGAAGATGATTACTACAACTCTTCGTCATATTATAAGGATACATCTTAGCTGATGGAATAGGTACGTGATGAATAGATGCACAGTGGCAAGTTGAAGCGAAAGTATAATGGCAAGATAGAAGAAGAGTACTACAGATACAGGTAATTTAGCGAGTACTTATTGATTAAGTGATATAAAGATATATGATGATCCACTAGAATAAGAACTATAAGCATATAAGAGAAGAGAAGCATATCGTATATAATTTCAGGAATAAATAGAAATAATAGAGATCCATTCAATTCAAAGTTACCATCAATATGCAATTTAAAACATATTTCACGAAAGACAATTATTCTTTTATGCAGAAGCCATAAAAATACATAATAGATTTTCGACAAGGTCCATATATTATTGTTAAAGATGGCTAAAATAAAATAAATGAGCGCATATGTTTCACGGCAGTTGCCTTGTCTTGTGTAAATAGCCTCACAAACACGTGTTGTTCTAATTAACATAAAAAGGCGTTAAGTGACAATGCATAAGTTACTACAATGTAGACGCGGACCTCGTTACGTATAGAGCACACACGAACGACATTCATATATTTACAAATAAATACTATATAAGTATATTAAGTGTATATATATTGAAGCTATTGTATCGCGGTGACTGTCTGTCTAAGCGACAGTTGTGGGTTCAATCCCCATTTGGATAGATGGTACAGTAGGCTAAAGTTGTGTTTCCGATTCATAAAAAAATACGCTCAGGGGAATGAAAAATTTAATATTTTCATTTTCTCGCTCTGGTAACGAGGCAAAATGCGGAATGGAGTCCTGCCACTCAACACGCAATTCTTCGAGAATTCGGCGGAGTCTCTTAATACTATTAAGCTTAAGTAATATTTGAATTTTTAACTAATCTAGGAAGAGATTATGAGATAGGCTATTTTTGATTTCCGTATAGAAGAAATAATGACAAAAAAAATCATAAAAGTCAAGATTACTGTGTAAATATTTATTTAACTTAACAATATGCAGATATTGGACGGATTAACAGAGTATTCGAATAAAAAATGTTTTAAAAATGGATAATAAATAAAATTACATATATTTTAACAATTTATTTAATCATTTATATTTACAAAGTACCACATCAACATATTTTTATATAGCCCAATAACATATTATACAAATATATATTATACAAACACTTACATTATATTACAACTTACTAAGGCCCGCCTCCGTGCAAAATAAAAAATACGCTTAGTTAATCAGTTAGCCTACCTAAAAACTAAAAGTATATAATTATTAAGTAAACCAAAGACACTGGAATAAAGATGATTTTTTATATAATATATTAAAAATATGTTTTATTTTCTCCACTAAACCTAATCAATTCAAAGCTGCCTTGACTACAATTAAAATTAAATTATAGTAATATAACGTTTTCAGTTTCAGATTCAGGCTTACTATTAATGAAGTGCAAAAAAACGGAGCCATCCTTTTAGTGTTGAGTGGCGGAACTCAACGCCGCACTTTGCCCCGACACCACATCAAAGAAATGAAAATATAAATGTTAATAAATATCTCATTTCTTCGAGTGGGGATCGAACCCACAACCAGTTGATTTGGCAATCACATTTTGTGCAACTACGCCATGATTTAACTAGACAATATTTTAAATATTAATATCTTATGAATGTAGAATATAAATATAATTTACATCAACCAATAACTATATACGTTATATACAGTTATTTTACTTTTTTCTAATTTAACCATTCCTTTACAATTTCAATAAGGTCACATCACCACTTAATATTTAACGCTATATCATTCTTCTCTAGCGCATGATAGCTAGTGTGGAGTAAAGCCTTAGCTTTATCGGATTCCCTACCATCCAGCCAGTCGTTATATAGCTGTTTAACTAATTTACTTTGAGCAGGGTTGGATACAGGTAGTTTAGTATATGATGCTTGTAACTGGGCAATTAACTCTCTTCCGGTTTCTCCTTGCATTGGTCGTACTTGAGCGCCGCCGTTTAGACAACCGGAAGGACACGCCATGACCTCCACGTAGTGGTAGGGAGACTTGCCGTGTTTTAACTTTTGCACTAAGTTTTGTATGTTCCGGAAACCGTTTGCTATTGCGAATCTTAATACGACTTTGCCATCTTTTTCTAATGTTACTTCACGAATATCAGGATTTCTGAAATTAATAATATGAAATCATTCTTTTTCCTTTGCAATTTGCATAATACAAAACTCTTAAAAGGAGTAGGTAAGTTCCGCCTAAGCATTACATTCTCATTTCTCTTCCGCGGCGGAAACCGGACTAGAGACTGCATTTAAAATGCAAGGTGACATTTGCTTTATAAATATATTTGAAATTCAAATGTTTTTCAAACTTAAAAAAGTTAACGAACTCTACGGTCTCTAAGTAATAAGCAAATCAAATACAAAACGGGTAAATAGAACAAAACTAAACATAAATTCCGCTTTAGTGAGTCACGTAAACAATGAAAGCCTAAAAGGTCAGACGTTCTGGAGCATTCCTAGTGCACTACACGAATAGATTATTTAGTATGCAATTATAATTATGGCATGTTAGTAAGTATAGCAACATACGAATAGTATGGTATGTGAATTTGAGAGACGTACGTCTGATATATCCAATAATATATGATTTTTATTTTCATTTTAACCGACTTCTTTTTGGGTCTTCTGGTCGGAAGGCAGTTCTGCTAAGAGCCGGCAAGCTCTTTTCAATGGTATAAATAAAGTGTGTACTTTTGCATTGGTCCCATTACCATCAAGTCAAGATCTGATAATGGAATCTCATGGAAATGGAAGAAAACCCTAGAATTATTTTGACTGACCCCGATTTCAAAAATAGTTAATGTTAAATAGGAAATCCACGTAATTAAAAGAGATGAGCATAAATGCATCGATCTATATTTATGAAATTTGTGGCGAAATTTGGAAATATCTATTCGTAAATTTTTGAAAATTTGAAAGATTTAAACTTGCACATATAATATATTTTAGAAGAAAAAAAAACAAAAACGAACCTTAAATTCCTATATATTAACGGCGCCTCACTTTCACCAAACAACTGTTCGGCAGCATACAAGAACACCTGGTCTGCGTAACCTCCAGATCCTGAACCAATATGGCTTCTTACACCTGGACTTTCTGAGTCCCACGGCCAGTCTAAGTTAGATCCTTCTAAGTCTGATAAACATTTGCTTGTGTTGTCTAACATTTGTTCTAATTCAACTGTTGAGGAAAAGAGATATTATTTGGAGTTCTTTAGACTGATAGATTATTTTTACGGATGTATTAATATTTCATATTATTACATAATAGTTTAGGTTAAGTGCAAGCAAAAATAAAGGTGGTGAAATTTTGTTGTCAAAAAATACTCACTTGCAGTTATAACACAATCGACATCATGACAATTAAGGACTTCACTGTAAAAATCCTCTCTAGAAGCTTCTAATTTCTTATCATAGCAGGGCATTAGTGTTACATGATACACTTCACTAGGATTTAGTTCTCTTTTGTGAGCCAAATGCTGTTTTACCAATGAACCCATTATTTGTTGAGGAGACTTTGTATTAGAAATGTATGGGAGTATAAATTTGCCATGCGTCTTTTCTGCGTAGCACACCCAACCTGCAAAGAAACCAACAAAAGTTTTTTTTTTACATAACGCCAATTTTAAAATTATTTAAGACCAAATCAAACAACATGTTAATTATAAATTAAAAAATGAGAACAAAATTTTAAAAAAAGATCTTTTGAAGACAAGACTTGTATCATATGAGTGGTTTGTCAGCACCACTTTAAATGAAACCACAATTTAACACCTGTATATTTTCCCGTAAAAGGAACGCTGATGCTTCCATCCTGTATATACAGATTGAACTTTCTAGTTTAATTAAACAAGTAATTATATAAAATTTTACAGACTTTAGATTATTATGAACAATGAAATGAAAAAAAACAGTAATTTTAATAATAAAAAAAAAAATTTCTCAAAAGTCTATGTAAATAAAATATATTTTTAAATTACCCGGACAAGAACTAGATAGCATTGGTAATTTTTTTGTACTGGCATCATCTTGTTGATCATGATACCGCTGTAGGAACTCTTGTTGTGCTTCTAGAACAGATATATCTTCTGCAACTGTCATGTCTAGCACTAAGTCTGCACCTAAACTTTTGAAATAACCTGGAATTATATACAAATGTGAGTTACTACTGATATCTTATTTTCATTATAAAAATAAAGGATTAAATTACAAAATAAATTACTAAATTTAGAGAAAGTACATAATATGTACATATAACAGTAGTAAAATTACCTAAATTCAATTAATAGCAAAGACTAACATTCAGTAAGAGTCCATTATGGTGTAGTGGGACAGCCTCTGACTGTAAATACAATGGTAGTGGGTTTGATAACTTCTTGGCTCTGGCAAAAAATGTTTTGAATTTTGGAGAGAACTGGACAGCTGCATGTCTTGACCCTGCTATATATGGGATATTTTGTGAAGTTGAAAAAATAAATATAATAAATTATACATACCAACTAACTTTCTTGTAGCCTCTTCTGGATCTAATTTATATCTTGCTGCAAGGGAAAGTAGTGGTTGAGGTGATATAGACAATACTATTAGGCTGACAATTCTTTCTATGCCTTTGGGATCTACATATTTTCTTTCTGAAAACACTCTGAAAATAATAATAAAGTTTTGTTTTTAAAATTTGCTTTACTTTAAAAAGTAAAAACAAATTATCTACTCTATAGTAACCTTAAAAGTTCTTCTTGGCTCTGTTTAGTAACTAAAACACTTTCAGCTGAAGTGATACAACCACTGCATGCTAGGCAGTCTGCTAGAGTGATTTCCACTTTTTGTAATTTCTGTTCTTTTCCACTTGTTATGTCAAAATAACCATCTTCACCAATTTTAATTTTTGCTCCTGTCTTTGTTTTTGTTTTTTCTATTTTAACTGGTTTTATACATTCCTGAATAAAAATGTAATGTAATTTAAGATACATTCAATACAAAATTTGAAACATAACAATATTATAGGATCGCTATATCATTTGTAAACTTGTAATTACAGACTTCATTTAAATATTTGAAATCATTATTTTAGATTAAAATTTAATAATAAATGAATAGCACTGTATCTAACAGATAACCTGTTAGATATAGGTACAGTGTTATTTATTTACCTGCGAGGGAGTTATAAAATCATCAAGATCAGTTAATTGGAGTGCGCCACTAAACCGCGAAGCCATTATATTTATTATCACCGATTATCAGCACGTTTAAATTTAATAAACGTATTTAATTTACAAAAAACGTGAAAGAAATCTTGTATTTCTACAGCTGATTTTTTGACAGCTTTCATTAGTTTTTGTGACGTTGACATTATGACAAGTAAATGTTGCTATGTTATAGCTACGAATATGCTTGCAGGCAGGCTACATCTAGCATGCATGCATGCAAGTCTAAATTTGTTATTTTAACCAAAAAATAAGTTTTTTCAAAACCAGCGTGTAAAGCTTCATATTTTGCCATGAGATATAAGCTTGGACTTTATAATGCACATTTATCGAAATCAATTTAATTATCGTTTAGTTAATATATCTGCGCCCAATACACTTATCAATAAAATCTTTTCTTATTTTCTTCTTCTAATTTAGATTTTAAAATAAAATCAATTCAACAAGCAACTGGTTCATATTTCATAGGTCAAATATTGGAAAAAATCAATCGCATCTCCACGCTCGCGCCGTTGTCAAGGCGACGCGTAAACAGTGGAGAGACATCGCGACGCGCGGTCACTTTTTATATTTTTCGTGATTTATTTTCTTTTTGCGTGTATTTTTCCTAAGTAAAAAAAATAGTGCACTGAATAGGAATGGCAGAGGAAGGTGCAGCCACTGGTGCGGCGGCGGAAAAAGTGATACACACATATCCTTTGATCAGGGTAATAATAATTTATATATTTTTTAATATTATTGTATTTTACTTTTAATCCCTAATGTAATGTCTTATTTTAACTATACTAAAGTTTATTGAATAATAATTAAAAATGAGTATTTCAAAAATATACTTATGTATTAGGTATTATTGTATTGTTTGTATTCTGATTTTGAATACTTATTATGTTATTAGATTATAATAATAATATAAGTACCTATTAGCGAAAAAGTTCGTTGAATATCATTGTAAACCTATAATATTTATAAATAATTCTAATATTTTTAAATAATTCGAAATATTTACATACGTTAATGTATAAAAAAATGGAAGTATATTGTTTCTTAAGTACCTATAAATGTAGCATCAATTAATATTTTCCTTTAGGAAGAATCAATTTAAAAATAATATATAGGTAGCTAAGTACATTTGAGGCTAGTCGTAGCGCGGGGGCACAAACGTGTTACTGTAAACGCGACAGATTGTGGGTTCGATTCCTACTCTAGGAATCAAAATATTGAATATTTTTATTTCCTCGCATGGTAATGAGACAAAGCGTCGAGTTCCGCCACTTAACATGCAATGACTCCAGAATTTGGCGGAAAGTGGAGAATGGAAGTGTGTATTAACACTAGGTTCCCAGGTTGCCCCTTCCTACCCGCTGTAGCGGGATACTTCTCGCATATAGTATTTTTATAATAATAAATATAACTTGCTGTTAATGAAAATACGTTTTAATTTCAATCTGTCAATATTCGGCCAAGTGTGGCTTCAAAGCCGGATCAACGGCGGCACTCTTGCGCATCGACTTATATCCGTGACGTATCATGTTACTACATTCTAAACAATGTTCTGTTCACGTAGTTGAGTCTATATTATATATAATACAACACTGACAATTGAATATGAAAAAATAAACAAAATAGGTATTAGTTTATACACTACTGAATTTAATTTTATTGCTAGCTAATATTTCTGATAATGGTAGATACTTACCTAGAGCATTGGGTTGTCCTAATTAAAAAAAATGGGTTAAATAATGGTATTAATTAATCATATTTGTAGAAAATTAAAAGAAGAGACACCAAAATTTCTCACGATGTTTAAGTGAATGCGCAAGCATGCTGTTTAAATTAGCTCACACACTGCAATGCGAAAATTAAATATTTATGTCATAGCGTTTAATTCTTTAGGGCTATAAGCAAATAATAAATAAAACTAAAGTTTAAAATAATAAACAGGTATTTGGTATACATATACATCCTACTCTTCAGTTTAAAATTTTTAATTATTGCCGGAAAACGGCGAACTGACCCTGGAAAATGTAGTATGGATTTTTCCAGCCAGAATCATCCAGATTTTTAAGGTTCGCTAAGCCAAATAGTACCATTTATGAATTTAGGTAAGTAAGTACCTAAGTATTCCGGTATGAACAGATGTAATTCGTTATACTGCGCTTGTTTGTTTTGGCAGGTGGACTGTTGCATCCTCTGTCGATCGTTAACGGATCAATGGGCAGTGCATCATATTGCATTGTAGTATTCAAATAAACTACTAAGTTCGTGTCTATTTTAGTATTGATCCTTATAGAGGAGCTACGCAATGCAATATTGCTATTCTTTAATAATTTAATATTAATTAATTTTTACTGATGATCTCACAGGTGTAAGTGCAATTTCCATTCAGCAAAGTGATTTTTATTCACATCTCGTAGTTTTTATAGTTAGAAAATCGCAACAATGTAGGTATGAGTTTAATTTATTATATTTATTTATCTTTAATTTATTTCTATTATTATTATTTATATATGTGATTAATTTTTACTTTTATATTCATTGCAAATATGTTTGCGATAAAGTATTAGCACACCAACAGTAGGAATATAATGAAGAGAAGGGTAGCAGCGACAGCAAAAAATCTCTCCTTTTTTAATATTTAGGTAATACTTAATGTTAGACGTGCAAAAATGAAAAGCAAAAGGTACATATTTATAAAGAGATTCAAGAGTTTATTAAATCTTAAATACTATACCTAGAGTGCTTATTTGGCAAGTGACCCAATTTCCAAATGAAAAATATTTATACTCGGCCATAAAATTTCACTGCATAAAGTTTAGATGCCATCTCCGATCGTGACCTGTTTTATTAATATAATAGATACCTACACAGCGTTTTCGTTTTAGTTGTTTTCTCGCTATGACGTAGGTGCTTATCACCCTTATCGTACGGAGTACCTATTATAAAAACATCCCTCACTCCGTCCGTTCGTCATTTTTATGGGGACGCTGCAGAAATGTTTGAAATTTTAATATAAACATTCCATCTAAATTGTGATTTGAATCTTTATCCAATATGTTATACTAAATAATTTTAAGACAAATTTGTTGTGTTGCAGCACACCGACATGTCAGAGGAAATGCGCACAGAAGCAGTAGAGTTGTCAGTGACGGCGTGCGAGAAGTTTTCACAGAACAACGAGTTAGCAGCTCGCATGGTCAAAGAGTCCATGGACAAAAAGTTTGGACCCGCTTTCCACGTGGTGGTGGGAGAGAGTTACGGTTTCGAAATCACATACGAATGTACTACGATATGCTATATGTATTTCGGGGGTAATCAAGCTATTTGCATTTGGAAATGTTCTTGAGTGCACTACGTTAGTTTTAACATAAGATAGTCTCCAAATAATTGTGGACTACGCGTCCGTCCGGATGATACAACTTGTGCCGAATTTAACTTATAATTAATCAATACATTATCAATGTCAATGGAATATAAATTATTCTTAGTTATAAATGTAGCTATTTATTTATGTAATAAATTATCAAGTAAGTAAGTTACCATTTTATTTGTGACAGAGAGCTTGTAAAATCGGGAAATTATGATAAATAATATAAGTTTTTCTATATGCAATATTGTCTTTTCTATGTTATTTACATAATTTTTAATTACTTTGATATTAAATTTGTTTCGTTTATGATTTTGTAATAGTGCGTGGTATTCTCCCCTATTTTATGGTCAGTGCAAGGGGTGATATTGATCGAGATATACAGATGTATAATGCATCTATAGGGTATATGTATCTGTGCACATTAGGGTCGGCGTGCTCATGTATTGACGAACGTATACACCTAGATATACGACTATGTGTGTTTATAGCTTTTGATGGTATGTACTAACCTATAGAATGAACGTTTAGTAGGTACCTACGGTAAGGAAAGTACACAGTGTTTTTGTTAATATGCTTAAGTATATTTTTTAAATATTTTTTATTTTTACTGAAATTCTAAGTTTTGATAATTTACATAGAATCTTCATATTAAATTTATACAAATATCCTTGCTGTACATACCTATAGCTATAATTTGAGTTAGATCATAAATAGGAGTGGGACTAGTGTCTACGTATCGTATATGAAACCACCATGGTCAATACTGAAAAAAGTGTATTTCATTTTAATATAAAATATGTTTCTCTAAGAACATAGTTTACTTGAATATTTTTAAGCCGATATAATCTAACTTCTACATGTAGGAGTTATGGTCACTTTAAATTACACAAAGGAAACGAAACTAATGCCAAACTACAGTTAATTTACCTTGAGAATTAGTCAAATTAGAAGTTCGTCAAATCAACAATGCTTTGTAGAAACATGACGCACTGTTGTAATGGTAATGTAGATATCTGGCCACTGTTGTGGTGGTCATTTCAATTTTGTAAATTATACTTTTGTTACATAGTAATTTTAGTTTTATTATTATATAGTACCTGTTTCTTTCACATGTGTCATTAAAATTTAGCATTTACATCATTGTTCTCTAATTATACCTACTTATACATACATATCTATGACATGCATATGTATAAGCCTAAGCATAGGTATGTGGAGTTCTGCCACAGCGAAATTGATACGGTGTTCTTTCTGCCTACTTTGCTATATTAAAAACAAAAATGGAATTAGTGCCCATTCCTATTAATGTGTGCACACACATAGTATATTAAAATTTAGAAAATGGAATTACATTTTTTAAATAGCTATTTTTACTATGAAAACTGTGTTTTTATTGATGAATATATAATTGAATTATAAAAAAAATAGCCATCTGATTTCAGAAACATTGAGTTCAATGCCAAATAAATAGCGTACAAATGACTCCTTTCGGTAAACAATTACCGGGCAAGGTTAGCGTTATTATAAAGTAGATATCTGCCCAATTATATATATAAATTAGTATGGAAAATATGTATAGCGATTCATGTTGACCAGATTGTTTAAGCAAAAATACACTATAACTACACTCTGAAACTGACTGACTAATTACTATTAATTCGTTTAAGAGCTGTGACTTGAGTACCTACATACTTATACATATTAAGTATATCAAGTGATTGCAATTAGGAAAGCAGCTTTACGATTTTTTCGTTTAGCAAGATGGGCAGCGAGAACCTTGGTTCGTATTTATAAATCGCTCTCAAGATCGATCTCAGACTTGAGAGCGGTTTATAAATGTCAAGTGTCTCCGTTTCTTTGTCAACGTTATATACATGTACATTGTGTACATATTATATGTGTATGAAAATACTTTAACGACAAATTACAACTAGAAAGTTGTATTGTTTATTGCTTGTGAAATTTAGTCGAACTTTGAAGTAAAAAGAACACATGTGAAAGAATCGCTTGTTTTTGTAATGTTAGACATGCATAGTGTAAACAAGGTTAGAGAAACACTTCTAAGAATTATTTATAAATGTTAAGGCATGCATGCTGTCTGAAAAATATATTTGTATTGAATTTTGTAAAGCAAAAATAAATTATTAAGTGAAATAAATTCTATATTTGAATATTTTGGTTTTATAATTATTATACATGCACATTACACACATATAAGATCAAGCTGATATAAAAAAAAGTGTTAAGGAATAAGGGCTTTGAATTCTCATCTTCCAGTAAAATAACTAATTAATTTTTCAACACTTAAATATGTTTGGACTATATTTAATTAAAAAACATATTGAAAATCAATTTTTTATTGTGTTACAAATTTCAATAAATGTCGAAAGGATCAATATGAAATCCTGTTTCCTGGTAAAAAAATTGTTCCAAAATGTTTCATTTCTTACTAGTAGTGTCTGCGTGAGGTATTTTAACTTTGCGGTAGGCTGTGCTATTTGTATAATATATAAGATTTGATAGTAATAATATTTATTCATTAAGAAAAAAATATTTTATCGAATCTTACTACTTTATAATAACTAATAATAATAAAAAAATCGATAAAAATATTTTTTTCTTTATAAAACTTCTATTTAAACAAATTATAAAAATTAACACAGTAAAAGTCCAGTAAAACATCCTTAGATTAAAAGTGGCATGACTCAAAAATCCTATAACTTATTATTCGACGTAGTTTTTTTTAGTAATGTCACTTTTATCCTGACGTTGCGATACATAATAATTTACTGTGTTGCAGTGTGAGTGTAAAGTGCTGTAAATATGAAGGAAACAGGACCTCTCAGTGATATTACCAATAAAATGTCTTTTACATATACATTGGCACATATAATGATCACATAATACTCGTTACAAATGTATAATTTCTTTAAACACGCCTAAACATTCCATATGAAAGCATTTGATACAAAACATTTCTCGCATATACGACTCATTACGGCAATTTACTTTCGAGATTTATATTCATTTAGAGAAGTTTAAAAGTTTTATTAGCGCTCTTCTATTTTTGGATAAAAGCATTATTATATTTATAAAAAGCAAATAATACAAAATACTTTTTAAGAATACGAATATTATTTTTAACTTGATTTGAACCCGTACCGTTTGGAACTTACCCAAGCGCTCTAGACTACTAATTGCCATTGACTACCATATTGCACGCGCCAGACAGTCCAAATCATACGTTTTTCTGAAAAGTATGTTTTCATAAATGTGGAAAAAAATATTAAATAGTTTTAGTGTTTAATATTGTTTTATAATCTATTTAAATTTCATAAAATAGATTATTTATGAAGTGCTATTTAATTTTAAATAGTAAATTATATACTGAGTCGTACTTGCAAATTGTACGCTATTAATTAGTAACTGTCGTCATTTATAGGGGTTAGCTGTAATGTTAACGTCTTCTTATAGAAGTTAAAAAATAAAAAGAACATTAAAATATCGCTGTGACGAGACTCGAACGTTGCTTAGTTAGCTGGATAACTTGAACTAGTGTCTAATAGAAAATGAGTTTTTAGATATATATATATATTATAAAGATTTTCTATTTACTTTGTACTCATATTTCATTTAACAACCGTTACTTATGAGACCAGTCGTGCTGCGGAGGCATTCAAAATGCAATGGCTTCAATTTTCGGAGAAAAATGGAGAACGGAAGTGACCTAATGGGAGAGGAAAGTCTTAATAATATTAAGCCTCCTTTCCGAAATTTCACTCGAAAATTTACTAATAAAAAAATATTTATATTAAAAATATATATATATACAAATATATATGTAGTAATAAAATGACGACAGTTTCACTAAATAATTATAAAAATACGTATTAACACGCAATAGACTAACTACCTTTGAATTTACACCGTAACATCTATACATACATACATACTATGCTATACTATGAACATATCGTGGAACGTCAGTATAAAATCTACAAACCCATACAATATTCAATATCCCAACTAACTAGATATCTAAAATCTAAAACTTTAGGAATAACATTAACATTTTTTTTCAGGCACATTTCATCAGAGAACCCCAAGAGTACAGTCGACTATAAAAATATTGCTAATAAAATTAAAGAATGTTTGTCATATATAGAGAACGTGCACACATTTGGGGTGGGGAGGGGAGGTTTGGGCTAAGAGGGTACTCTGTCTCTGAATAAATGCAAGCATATGTGGCTGTCTGTGAGGAAGTCGACGACTGTAAGGGATCCTGTGGGAAAGTTAAAAAAATTATTTATATAATTTAAAGCTCAATGATAGATCTCATAAATTTCCTTTACTATCTGCAAAGTATCTCTTTTGTCGATTTAATGCTGCCACCTATAGTTCCTGCACGTTCCCTATAGTCATAGAAGCATTATTTAAATTAATTCAGTATTTCTACATATTTATTGAATTATGAACAAAAACAATGGCGATACTAACTAAATTTACACAAATCAAATATCTTTGCTAACAAAATACAGATAATTAAACCATTATACAGTCCGCTTTTAAAAATTTTAAGCATTTTGAAAGTTTTATAACATTTTCATAGACAACTGTACATCATCACTGGGCATTCAATAAATTGGTTAATAACAAGCACCTCTAACAATATGTATTGATTACAATATGTAATCTATAAAATACTCAAGATTTGTAATAATTAAACCGACACAATAATAACCATTGCAAAGAAATTAAAGATAGCGGATACTTTTTTCAATGTGAATTAAAAAAATTTAAAAATAGCATATGAAAACCATTAAAATATATATGGCACCTTCAGCTAAATCAATTATAATTTATGTGTGTAAGATTTAATAAAGAAATTTTAACCAAAATAATGTGAAATCAAAAAAATATGAATGTATCTATTGCTTTTCTTCAATTTGTTCTAACTAAAAATGGCTAAGTTTGCCTTCCACCTAAATAATATAAATATAAGAAATAATACAAATAACTAATTGTACTAAAAATAACGTAAATTATCAATAAATTTTATATAACTTACAGGTATTCTGACATCAAAAGCTTTTGAAAAAACTGGTTAGCGAAATTCAATAATACATATTTCCTACCTCAAATATAATTATACTACTAAAATTATAAATTCTAATGTAAAATGAAATACTTAAATTATAAAGACAAAAATATTTTAATTATTATGCCAAAATAGAAAAGGTTTTTTTTAAAATTTTTCATTAACAACCAGTGACAACCAAAGTTTAATATTGTTTAAAAAAAAGGAAAAAGCAAGGCTTAATGTGAGCTTAACCTTTCATAGTAAATACTTCTCAAACATCTAGCACAATACATAGTAATAAGCATTTCTGTATATAAAAAATAACTCTAATATATAAATATATTGACAATTGACTAACAATCATCTACTAATATGCCATACCATATATTTTGCCTTATTTGAATAAAACCCTATAAATTTTGTTTTATTTTATCAAAAAATTCAACATAGTTATTTTAAGTTTCATGATAATCTTATAGATAGAATGATGAAGATATGAATGAGTTAAGGTAAGAATGGTAAGTCACGATTTCTGTTCTGTGCATGAATTAAAGTTTTTAGGTGCTTGTATTTTTTTTTATATAAAGACCTTTCTTTATGATTTAGTGTAAGAAATAATACATCAAGTATTTACCAGCAATAAGTGCGTAAATTAGAAATCAATTTTCTCAAAATTTTTATTGTTTAACATATAGCCTTTTACATTCACATCTTCATTTCACTTAATTTATATAGAAAAATTTGTTACCATAATGTAAGGCGACTATAAAAGTTTTATTAAGCATTTTATAAAGAAACAACTACATAATATATATTTGTATAGAGGATTATTTCGTAAATCCATGAGATCGAAGATTGTGACATGTATCTTTATATAACCATAATAGAAGCGAATAAGTTAAATTGCATATATATACAGGGTGGAAGAGGCAGCGCTTCTTTTATTGAAACTGCATATAGGGTAATATATTTCAAACCCACACCTAAGAAATTAATTAAGGTACCTCAACAGTTTGGACGTAGGATTTTTTTTTCATTCGTGTCACGCACACATACGTAAGCGACGTTTCCGATTTGACAGGTAAGTATGTGCGTGCCTATGTTATACTTTACAAATGGCGTTTTATTTTAAAACGATAATTTTATTATTTATTTTGTTTGAAAAAATAACTTTTTCATTTTTGGGAATTATTTTTTTTCCGAATTATATTAGGCTTTTATGGAGTAGTTAAAACTATGGTTTCATTTAAAGTGGCGCTGACAATTCCACCCTGTATATAAATATTTTTAAATCATAATTACTGTTCTTGTACTTTTTGTATGAGAAGCAATATAAAGATTAAGATCTGGTTTGTGCATAAATAAAGCAAACCTAAAGATAAAAAAATATATATGCAAGTTGACTTATTAATTTTCACACCTGGTATAAATATATATGTATTATATAAAAATATAAACAAGGTAACAACTTTCTAAATTGTTCACATTTTAATGGTATACTAGAAAATAGAAGCTTGTGATATTCTAAGTAACATGAATTTCCATGTTTAATTATAAAAGGAAAAAAATATCAACAGTATTACTTTTTAAATTGAACAAGGAATACAAAACTATAATATATCAATGAAAATAATCATAATGTTCATTATTCTTTATAAATTAAAGTTAATAACTGTTTAGTATAAATATAATTTACAATAAAATAATGAAACACTAATTTAAAATAAGAATATGAGTGTTTTTAAATCTTTAACTTTTTGTCCAAATTTATTGAACACTTGTAATTAGTAGAAGAATACTGTTAAAGGACTGACATAAATCCAACATAAAAATGTCACACAACCAAGAATGAAAGAAGTTAATTAATTATTACATAAATGATAATATTAAAAATTATGTTCATTAAACATTATTTCAATGAGCACACTGGAACAAAATAATTCAAAACATTTTCTTACAACACAGATATTAATCAAACTAAGCCATTTAATACATTATTTTTGTGCTATACTAATTGTTTTAGAATTAAGATTTTGTAGAAGCATCACATGTTATACAATATAATATAAAGTTATGTTATGATAAGCAAATATTGTTTTATCAACAAAAATGTTGTTGATAGCTGGAAAGCAATTACATAATACTAACAATGTAGCTTAATTTACTTTTCTGTTCAGTAAAACTAAAGATGAACACATATATTTAAATTGTAAAGATATTATGTATACATAACAATGAACAATACAAATTATTTACAATTTTACATAAAACAATACAAATTAATGAATGAAAAAAGTGTTTAAAGATACAGGATTTTTACCAAAGATATACAGAATTATTAATTTATTTGTAGATAAAGATGTGACAATCACATTCCAAACTTTACTCTAAAGAATGAACAATACAATAAAAAGCCACACCCACATTACTAGAAGAACAAAATATGAATAATATTGAATAGTCATTTCATTTTCAAAAAAAGAACTATAGATTAAAAAATCATTACGACTTCACCAAATGACATCTGTTAAGTCTTTTAAATATGGCGTTGCGAGCGTGCCAGTATCATCAAATAACAAGTTACAATTCACAACACCACCAAAACAATCAAGTGACAGTTGACATATGACGCATGATAGCTGTCAACGCTCAGTCTGCACCGGGCACTCGCAGGCAACAGTTGAGCAGGGAACGCGCGTACTATAGCGTCGAATGCGGACGCTAGGATGGCTGGAAGTGTGTCACTAGCAGCTTAGTGGCTTTGGCGAGGTCGTATGCGGATGTTCGCACTTGGTCTAGGGGGGCGCGCGTGGTACACGCTGCTATTACAGCCTCACTTGCTGATTGTAGAGAGTCGATCACTTGTTGGAGGGTTGGATCTGTGCAAGTCTGTGCGGGAGTGTTTTATTAATATATAAGCCAATTAGGTGTATATTTTTACATGTCTCAATGTTTAATTTTTTGTATATGAATCATAAAAGTAAAGAGACCTCAACAAATAATTTAAAAAAGAAAAAAAATCATAGCAATACTCTAGTACTGTAACTTTTATTTTCACACGTGTAAGCAATAACAAAATCTCGTAGTGCAAAACAAAAATATCCGGCCGGTTAGAGGCCATACGTGGTGCGTGTTATGGGTTTTACTTATTCTTACTCCATGAAATGAAATATGTAATATTGTCATTTCTTCGGTCTGGTAACAAGGCAAAGAGCAACTTTGGGTTCCGACACTCAAGGTTGCACCACAGCATTCGGCGGTAAGTGGGAAATGGAATTGGTATAATGGGAATGGAGAGTCACATAACACTGTTTTCAGGTTCCTTCTGCTTACCTTGGTATTTGCGGAATATAGCAAGAAGCTAAAAAATGTATTTAAAAAAATTAAGTGTTCATCATTCATTAAGTATTCATACCTGTGGAAATAGCGCCAATAAAGCCGCCACAGTTCTCCTTATAGAATCTGCACACTCGGGCAACTTACTACTATGCAGTCTTGCAGCTGACCACAACTCCTGAATACACCTGGTGACCGCCTCAGCTCGTCTCTGCACCTCCTGACCCTCGCCGAGTCTACTGGTGCCAGATCCTGATGGTCCATCGTCGGACATACTTGATATTCCACCTTCTAAAGCGCTTTGGGTCAGGGATCGTTCTAATCCGGGGATGCTTGTTAGCTATAAAATATTTAGTGTTAAATTTACAAATAGAAACTATGTCGAAATAAACATATAAAAATAGATTTTTAGTGTAAGTTGTATTACCTACTTAGGAAGCTTAAGTTAGCTCAAGCATATTGTTTAATTATGTTTATTAAAGATATTTTTTAAGTGAAAAATTTAAATGTTTTAATTATTATTTTAATTTTTATTCTTACTTTTTACAATTGGAACATCACAACAACTATTGTTATATTATATGCACCTGCAATCCCTCAAAACTATAAAGTTAGTCTACTTTGGAAAATGTTGTAATAAATGAGGTAATATTTAGTTAAGTTAAGTTTTAATAATTTATTAAACTAAATACTTCAAATTTATTTACTTTACTAAAATTTTCTCTTATATTCGAGATTGCTAGTGCAAAAGTAAAAATTATACAGAATTTACACATAAGATGCTATCCATATGGTCGACCTTTGAGTTAGTCATTCTGAACTGACACCGCCGCACGCGCCTCATTCCGAAATCGAGTCGTAGGTATTGGCGATAATGTTCAAAGTTGTTTAACATTTAGTAGTGTATACGTTATTGGTATCTATGCGTAACTGCATCACACGGAATACAGGTATGGATAAACACGGTGAAATGAAAAGAAAATCCTACGTCTAAGCTGTTGAGGTATCTTTATTAATTTCTTTAGGTATGTACTAATCTATTTAGGTTCCCGTAAAAGAAACGCTGGTGCTTCCACTTTGTATAAAAGAAGTATAAAACTGTATAAAAGAAATGGCACTGACAATCTCAAAAAAAGAGAAAATAAAGTAGTTAAATATTAAAAATTAGTACCTGGTGTTTAGTAACCTGCCAGTTATTCTTTGGTCCCTCCCTAGCTTCAAACATACTGACCGGTCGCTGGTTTTTCGGTCTGAGATCCAATTCCTCAGTCAGGGCCAGCTGTTCCGTCTCCAAGCTCCTGCCGCGTTCCTGAGGACTCAGGTCTAGATTGGCATCATTTATTGAGGTCTGGGACGTCATGCTGTGGTCATCATCAACACTGCTTGTCTTCAATGCACTGTTCTCTTTAGTTAACTGTTCTACTATAGTCTGTAAGTTCTTCAACTGATTCTTTAATTCCGTTATTGTGGAGTCTCTGTTGTCTAATTCCTTTTTTAGCGATTCAATTTCGTGTTTTTTGACTTCCGGTTCGTGAGCAGGACTAGGGGTGTGGGTTCGATGTTCGATTGGGGTATTATCGGTAGGTAAAGATGGATTGTATGTGGAGGACACTGTTTCTCCAGCTCTTGGATCTATGGACATCTGTTAAAAAATAATTATAAAGTATTAATCTTATTACAATTTAATTTACTAACAATGTGGAAGAGTTGTTAAAGTGTTATTCTATACCATTTTTTCAAATCACACTATGTCCAAATTTTTATGTTTTCTTAATAAGTATTTTTTTATACTAAGTGTCTCACTTTAGGAATATTAAAAACGTATTTAACAAATAGTATTCTCTCTTAACAAACGATAATTCTAAGTAATCTTTGAGTAGCAGAAACTTGTAAAAATCTCCCTGCAGAGACAGTGTATAACAACAGTATTGATAATCATACTAAAATAATCATTACATTCTTCGTAAATACACTTAAATAAATTTGACTTTGAATTTTAACACGATTGTCTTAAGTTTAATTATTCTCAATCGTTTTAAAGAAAAATATTTATTTTATATCTAACTATACTTACATCTAAATCAATAGGTGCAAGCGCAGCGTAATCCTCGTCTGAAGCTACCGAGTCATATAGAGGTTCGTCATCTGACATTTGTGAGAAATGCTTGAGGTGACTAGCTGATAATAGGGGATTCATTGGTCCTGTTAAGGCTGAAATAATAAAAAAAAAACATATAAAATTAATTCACATATAAAACTAAGTATTTGTAGTGTAGTGGTTCAGTACAATATGACTGAAAATCGAAGTTTGTCGGATCGTACCCACAATTATTAGTGGTTATAGGTTCTCAGACAGACATATCATATTCAAACTATAACCAAAGGCCAAAATAAAAGGCTGTTAATATTTTCTTCGCTCTGGTTATAAAACAAAGCGCAGCGATGAGTTCTGCCCTAAACACACAATATCTTGAAAATTCGACGGTGGCAAAATAATACCAAACGTTGTTATCTTGTGTACAGACAAATATACGATATATCCTTCAATAATAACAAAATAAAACCTCGAGGCTGTAAAGTGGCAAGTCTTTGCCTCCTCGTAGCATCAAGCAGTACATCTCTCAGTAACGCCGCTAGCTCCGGCGCGGACAGACGTGCCAACTTTTGTCTCCCTTGGTTCCTCGGCGCTGACAATGCTGGGTTGACTGGTAGAAACGCAACTCCACATCGTTCTAAGCCTGTTGCGCTTGTTTGCCAGACTGAAAAGAAACATTTAATTTAAAAAAATTAAAACAAATAAATATATTATTTGATCGTTTAAAAATATGTATATGTAATTTATATATATATTTAATATAAATGGAGTCTCCATAAATATATCAAGCATACGAAAATGTGTATCTGCTCAAACATTATAATATCTATATACAGGGTGTCCCAGGAGTCAACGATAAAACGAAACCAGGTGATAGACCAAGTCGTGACAGTTATGAGAAAAATATAAAAAAAAATCTTTGTCATGTATTTTTCATATTATATTGATTTTAAAAAATATCGGAAAAACCGACACCCTGTGATGGTTTTTCAAGTCCCAGGACTACAAATATTACTCTTTCTTCATTTTTTTTTCTGTAATGTAATCATGAGTAACCCTTCTGTGAATTACAGTTTAAGATTGAAACATACCTGCATCAGTTTTCAATAAAATGTGGTGTTTTTGCCAAACATTAAATTCAAAATATTTACTACACCCAACTTTAACCGACTGTACTATAAAAAAAATGTACTACACTGTTTTTGCAAGTAACTTTAAAAGTTGGCGCATTTAATCTGGATTCCGAAATGGTACGACACTTGCTGGATTACTTCTTTGTTGAAGAGAGAAAAATCGAAATACACGATAATCGGGATGACGTTCAACGTTTTGGTATCTTTTCCGATACATTCTAACTGCAGCATTTGCGTTACATAACCATTCGCCATGAATGAAATGCATATTGGCAATGTGTCAAAGACCGAGTATATGGCCTGCGAGAGCTCGGACTCGAGCAATATCCTTATAAGTCCTGGGCCATCACGAAATCTCAGAAACTACATGTGCTAGAAATCTCAAATTTTGCATAGGAGTTATTTATAGGACGTAGGTGCTCGCTAAGACGGGAATTTGCAATATTCGACTTCTAAGGGGTTGTTTTTGGGGTCGAAAATTTGTATGAAACTTCGTTACTACAAAGTCTCAAATTTTGCATAGACGTCACTAGGACGTAGCCATGGAGACTGAAATTAATAATAACATAGTTCACGCGGGTGAAACCGCGAGCGGGCCGCTAGTTCCAGTATATAATAAAACATGACATCTACCAATAAAAAAGTGTTCAGTCTTTTATTAGTTTTTCTGAAGCCATCATTAATCAAAATTATATCACATACTTGCTTCTGTCTCGCGTCGATCAATTTCGTCGTATATGTCCATAACAAGTTCCTCAAACAAATGATTAGGTAGCTGCAATAAATGTTTAAAAACATTTTAATAAAACTTTTAATTGTCGTAGTTTATTTATTGGTTATGACACGAGATCTAAGCTGAGCTTTAGATTTGTGTGAGCGTTCATATAAACCAATTTATACTGCTTTATGATAACGGGCCTATACTTGTTGTATTGATAGCAGCGTCACATTTAATTCTTAATGTATCATTTTTGTGTTCAAATTATCAAAAGTAAAAGATAAAGTTGGCACTACCACTGTTCAAGGATGGAAAAATATATGCGAGCAATCAGGAAAAAAAGAAAAAAATACCAAGATAAACTTTATTCGTAAAAGATTTTTTCTGGTCACACTAATGCAAAGCTCAGCTTGAGCATCGCGTAGTTCATCTCTTTTTGTTTAAGAAAACCAGAAAAGAAAAATTCACATACTCATAGTGTCTCAACACAGCAATCTTTCAACAACTTACCAATTGCAACTTCCCCCGCGCAGCTTTAGCCACATCCGTCATCTCATGTGTGTCGTGAGCTCGTGGCACTATATAGTGCCTCCCCGCCGCATGGTCCGGCTTCTCACCTATTAGGAAGTGGATCATTCGGTCTGTCGCTTCGTATACTAGCTCCGTTATTCTATCTGCTAGCTCTGTGTGTCCACCTTGTCTGAAATCCATTTATATTAATGTATTTATAATCGGGCGACGCTCAGTGGCTAGGTGGACCCATGATATAGTCAAGCGCAGGACTGGTCATTGTGGAGATCCTTGGGGGAGGACTATATCGGGCAGTGGACGTAAAAATGGCTGTGACGACGACAAAATGTATTTTTAAGTTTGATGAAAGAGACATATAAAAAAATCAACAACTAACATACCTAGCGCAATCAGCAGGTGAGTTGCCACCACTATCCCTAGCGGTGGGGTCGGCGCCCCACGCCACCAACAATTCCGCTTGAGCTGGTTGTCCCGCTCTACATGCTACGTGCAAACATGTACTTCCTTTTTCCTACAAGCGATTGATTACTTTAATTAAAGTGATTTTTTTTTTAAATAAATATTTTATAGCTTTGGTTACAGTTTAAAATTTTTAAAATATTGAATATACTTATAATACTTTAAACAAAAAGAATGATAATATATTAAAATTATAAATTTTTAGTGTGCTTTGTTATAAATAAACCTCTACTCTCTATCGTTTTAAAACTATTGTTATATTCATTTGAGTCATACACAAATGTAAGAAATTGAGTCATTATAATATACAAGCATTTTCCTGCGGCTCAACCCGCATGATCTTTAATAACTAAGACTTGTGTATGAGTTATGATTAATACTGCATTTTTTCAAAATAGTTTTAAAAAAATCCCTATAGTTTTTTGTAATTCGGTGTTGAGTTTCATCACCCAACGCAATGCCTTCAGAATTCGGCGGAAAATGGGGAATGGAAGTGTTTCAATGGGAACAGAGTGCGTTAACACTAGGTTCCCAGGTTCCTTCTACCTACCTTGCTATGTGCGGGATACAGCGTGCCTCACATATGGCTGTCAAACCTGGCCAATAACTAACATGTTCGAACACAAATTACTTACATGCCAAAGATGTATGGAAAGAAGTAAGTTATTCCTGAAGCTAAGACAAATGGATGGCCACATAAATTAGAGGCATATCTAAAGTAACATATGTTAAAATTAAAGTAAGAACTCTGAAATGGAAATGGACTGGTCATATGTTGAGAAGCCAGGCAGATACGTGATCTAAGAAAGTTACAAAGTGGTATCCTAGAAATGGGAAAAGACAAAGAGGAAAGTGAATCAGAAGATGGGTAATGACCTATTATAGAGATGGAGACAATTAGCAAAGAACCAGGATATATGAAAAGAAATGGAGGAGTCCTATGTCAAAAGACAACCTGACCTGTTTACAAATAATGTGCAATGTAAATAATAAGCGAATAAGTTATATAGGTTTAGCAACATAGTAAAATAAAATATATTTAATTTGAGCGTCTTAACATTAGGTTCCCTCTACCTACCCGGTGTGTGAGGGATACAACTGAAAATAATTTAAAATTTTCTGTAATTAGATATAACTTAATAAGAAACTTATAAAAATAAGAAAATAAGAAACTTGGGTCAGATAAATGCTATTTTTATTTATTTTATTTATAGTATTGCTCTTATATATCTGAAATGTTACATTTGTTATATGCCTTGTAAAGACTTACCTGATTATAATAATTAGGATCGGCACCTTGAGCTAATAGTCTCATAGCAGTATCTAATGAACCACTGCGAACTGCACTGTGTAACTGTCTTCCTAACTCACTTGGTGGTTCATCTCTTCTTGCTCTCAAGACATATGCCAGTCTTAAGTGTTTAGCCAATATGAACTCTGATTTAATAGGGCTAAAAATTAATAATTTTTATTCACTCTGTATCTTGCATATAGTACAATAGGCAAGGTTAGTGTTAAGACACTGCATTCCTGACTTTCCTCTCTCAAGCATAAGCTGTGGTGCTTCGCCACTACAACCTCAAATACATGTATATTTATGTATATCATAAATATTACATTTTTTCTTCATTTTTGTGGTGTATCCCAAATACAGCAGGGTAGACAGATGGGACCTACTATTAAGACACTCTGCCCACTCCCACTTATCGCCCAATTTTCAAGGCATTGCATTTCGAGTGATGGAACTCAACACCACACATTTTGCCTTGGTACCACAGCAAAGAAATGAAAATATTAACAAATAATGACTCATTTCTCAGAGTGGAAATTGAACCCTCAATCGCCGCTTTTCAGTCACACGCTTGTGCCCCTGCGCCACAGCGACTGATACTTTTTTTATACACACATGTATTAAGATAATATATACAGTATTTTTTTTATATAATACTTTACTTTTTTATGATAATAATTCTTACTGTAGCGGATCCTTAGGTTGTGGTTTTTTCCTTAAATGTTTAGGAGCTGAGGTATCCAGTAAAGAATGTTCCCATATACTATTCACATTTTGAGCAGTAAGCGCTTGCACCATCTGTATCCAAATTAGTATATATTACTTAAAATGTACCACTCGGACGAAGAAACTTGTATAAGTTAGTTTATTTACCGACAAAAGTGAAGGAGGCCATGAACCTTGTCTTAAAGATTTTACATGGGAAATGTGTCTTCCCATACTTCTATGAACACTACAACACTCCGCACATAACAACAAACCGCGGTTAATTGATGCCCATGAAGGATCTACAAACATATAAGTATTCAACTAGTTTAATAAAATAGGTAATTAATTAGCACCATATAAAAGAAACTAGGACGTCGTTTACCCGAAGCACCGCAATCAGAGCACACTTCTACTGACGAACGGTGTTTCGATCGTGATATCATCATTTTTATTTTAAATTATACTATTCTTAATCTACTAAACAAGCTAAAAGTCGACCTAACTAACTAAATAACTTGTTTAAGACATAATTAACTCTGATACAAAAATAAAACATTTTACGGAACGTCAATCAAAATAATACAGAATTACAGACTAAAATATGGATTGTACAGATAATACAGATGTACTTTGTTTAGGTACCATATTTTAATATTTTTTGAATAGAAATCTAATCTAACGAAAAAAGAGCTTAAAATATAAATAAAATCTTTTTGTTATAATATAAATAAATTATTTGATTGACGTCGTCCTACGTTCATTTTATTTTTAAATAAATCTACTTAACTACTCTTTAGTTTAATGATAATTTTGGTTCTGTGAACCTTGAGGCTTGAACACGTCAGAGATTAAGATTTGCGGTTGTCAAAAGAAATTAATTATCTTGCGGTATATTTAAGTGAAATAAAAATGAAGATTACCGTAGTATTGGGAATAATAGCATGCTTTTCAATAGCCTATGCTGATCAAGAAACTCTAGTACTAGTGGACAATTTGAACATTAGAGAGACTCATTCACAATTTTTCAAATCTCTTCAAGGTATGAATTAAATCGATTGCGTGTCTATTGATAAGGTGCCGGGTTTTTTAAGAATACATTATTTTTTTTACGTGCTGAAGTCTTGATGGTACTATACTAGTAAAAATAAACCAGAATTTAGATCTTATATAGTTTTTTCTTATATATTAATCACCTATTTCAGATCGGGGCTACAATCTTGTTTTTAAGTTAGCTGATGATGCTAACCTAGTGCTATCTAAGTATGGGGAATATTTGTATAAAAATCTAATAGTCTTTTCACCATCCGTCGTCGAGTTTGGTGGTCAAATAGACACGGAAGCCATCACAAAGTTTATTGATGATGGTGGAAATGTACTCATGGCTGGTAACTCTGCGGCAGGCGATGTCTACAGGGAGATTGCTTCTGAATGTGGATTTGAGGTAAGACTTTGTCTGTAGATTTAATTTATAATTACCTCTATAATAGTTCCCATGTCAATTGTGTAAAGGTACATTTATTTTAAAGTGTAATTATTTTGTAATTATTATTATTAACTTGTTGTGGATGCCGAGGGATGAGTATGTAAATATCTTTTATACATGTGCATTGTTCATAGTTGATCACCTAAAAGTGAACTCCCTAGTTCAGTTCAGTTATTTAATCATGGTGAATCAAGCCCCTTTTGTTCTACTGATATTTATTATTTATATTGCCTGAGAGCAGATCACTGTCAAGCAAATTGCCTACCAATTTTTGTTTGCAAGAAACATCTTATTAGTCACTTTAAATACTTTTTAATCTGAATGTATTTTTTATCCCAGATGGATGAAGAATCTGCAGCTGTAATCGACCATTTCAATTATGACAGTCTGGATGATGGAGACCACACTAGGATAGTAGTGTCTCCCAAAAATTTAATCAATGCTCCTACAATTGTTGGTTCTCAAAATACACAGCCATTACTCTTTGAAGGTACAGGTCTAATATTAGATAAGGATAATAGCCTGGTCCTGCCTATATTGACAGCCGATAGTACAGCTTACAGCTATAATCCTAAGAGTCAGGTATATATTTATTTTCTATATGTAAGGAATCTTATTCTAATTAAAAATATTTTATTGTAATAATTTAAGGAGGAATCTGTCGAAAAAATACATATTTCACAAAATTTTCTTGTTTATACCATATTCAGTGTTTTTTAAAATTTGTAAAAAAAAATTGCTTGTTATGCCTTTTGATACTGTCCAATATGTTGTGAGAAGGCTATAGGAACTGAATGATTTGAAATTAAACACAATATTTTTTTAAACTTATGCCTAAATTAAATGCCTGTCCTAAATTAAATGTATAAAACAGTACTATAATAATTGAGTTATAAGTAAATACTTATAATATGTACATGTAATATGCAATACTAACCATTTACTATTTTAGGTTAAGGAGTACCCTCATGCAGTTGGTCGTAAAACTGTGCTCCTAGCAGCGCTTCAAGCTAGAAACAATGCTAGAATAATATTCAGTGGATCTCTTTTCTTTTTCTCTGATGAAGCTTTCAACTCTCCTGTTTCTAAAGTCCATGTAAGTATACACTTAATTATTTTAATTTTTTATTAGAAATATATTGAATATGTTAATATCTACTTAATTGAACCTTAAAATTCAAATTATTTAAATTGTCCTATTTTGCAAGGTACAGCAGCTAGGTAATCTTTAATAACTGTGTAATTATGCTTATAAAAAAAGCTAAATTTTTGATCATAAATTATAAATCACATATGTCACAATGACAACAGTATGCAACTGAGTTTAATCTGGTTTTCACAAAAGAAACTAAAGCTGATGAAATGATAAATGAAATCAAACAAGATGAAGCTTTACATGTATAATATATGCCTAAGAATAATGATAGCTTCTTGCTGTATCCTGCACATAGAGTGTAGGCAGAGGGAACCTAGTGTTATAATAATATAACATTTAATAACAATGAATTGTAATTCAATGTCTTAAAAAATCATGTATTTGTGCTTGTAACTATCAAAATAGTAATTAACTAAGCAGCCAGAATCATGTAGTATGTATTTTATAAATTCCAGGGTGATAAAGTGAAGGCTTCCCTCTCTGGTAACAAAGCACTTGCTGTGCACCTGAGTGAGTGGGCGTTTGGTGAGCGCGGCCAGCTTAGAGTGGGCCGTGTACACCACCACAGGCAAGGGGAGAAGGAGGCTTCTAATACCTACACTATTACTGATACTGTTGTGAGTATGAATTATGAATGACAGCATATTCATAAATAATTTCTGTTTAATTATTATTATTTGCATAAATGCATATTTATATTATACGCCTACTACAGATTTTTACTATATTGGCTAGTCCATATATGGACTGTATTATTAAAATGTTTGGAGTACTGCATTGTATAGGTAATGATATTAATATACAAATATTTTAAAAACTGTAACATATCTCCCTATTATTTAATAACAAATATAATATACTATAAATATGAAGTTAAAATATTTTAATAACTTTAATAAAATCAGCATCAATAATCTATTTTAGAAAGAGTATTTTTTTTGTATATTACAATACTAATTTATATAATTTTGTTTGAAAGGTATATAGAATTGAAATTGAAGAACTCAGGAATGGCAAATGGCAACCATTTGAATCTAATGATGTACAATTAGAGTTTGTGCGCATAGATCCCTTCATTCGCACAACCTTGAAAAAGAAACCCAATGGTGTTTATGAGGCAATCTTCAAAGTACCAGATGTGTGGGGAGTCTATCAGTTCAAAGTAGATTATGATAGAATTGGATATACCAGATTGTATCACTCTACACAGGTAATTTTAAATTATTCATACTTATATGGGGATATATATGTATATTGTACACAGCTAGAGAACTCATTTGCTTAAAAAGTTAATGTGTTCCACCATTCAATATGTAAAAGCCAATAATTTGGATGAAAAGCTGGTCTGCTTTCCATGTCATGACTCGATACAACTTTTGTGTTGCATTGCATCTTGAGTGGCGAATTTAACGCTGTGCTTTGTCTTCTTACCAGAGCATGAAAATGGATTTTCTTTTCTTTATATTAATATTTCTATTTTTTACAGGTATCAGTCCGACCTCTGCAACACACTCAATATGAAAGATTCATTCCAAGTGCATTCCCATACTATGTGAGTGCGTTCTCAATGATGATTGGAGTGTTTTTGTTCTCCTTCGTCTTTCTATACTACAAAGAAGACCCACCAAAGAGCAAGAGTGAATAAATAATTATGTATAATATTTTATATTGTATGTTTGTGTTTTGTTGCAGCATATTCCCATTTATAAATGTATGTGAATAAAATCTATTAAGATAAATAAATGTTCACAAATAATAACATTTGGTTTTATTTTTCTTAAAAATGTAGATACATTTTGTTAAATATTTTTATCTAGCATTTCTTTTACTAAATATGAGTTATATAATGAAACTTTATGTTTAAATTTTTCCCCCATCGGTTTTGTCAGGGACAAAAATAATGGGTGGGTCAATGGTCATGCTTAATGTGTGTTAAATTATAACTTCGACGTTTCTGTGAACGAATGCAGTAAGAGTAGTATGTAGTGGCAACTGGCATCGTAGGCTACGATTCGTAGCTTTTGTACTGTAATAACCGTATTTTTTTAAAGGTAAATTTAGAGAGTGTTCTTGGTCCATGATTCAAGAAAATATATTCAGGCATTTGATAATTATCAGCTCTTTTAGTTATTTACTTTTAAGAGCTTATTGTGTAAATAATTGATCTTCCAAAAATTATTTAGTGGAATTAGCAGTGTTATCCTTAGCATATTTTGCAGCATATCATTTGTTATGATAAAATATTTTATTCTGGTTTTTGTATATATATAAATAAATCCACGGTTATAGCAATATTTATTTACATTTTCATGTTACAAGTATACGGTATATATTTTTTAAATCATCGTTTTGAAAACGGCGAATGAACCCATAATGTTGTAACTGACATTATAATTCGGAACGCAACAGTTTTAAATGGCAGAAAAAAATGGCATGCTTGTCATGAAATGTCTGTTTAATTTTTTGTAAAAATAGTTTAATTTTATAATACTTAATTGGTAAAACTTATCAACAAATTGTGACTTAATATTGTGGTGCCAACACGCTAATTCATAATTATAAATTTTGTAAATATTTTGGAACATTAATATAAATCGTGAAGACATTAATTTGGTGTCTCCATAATTTTTTAAATAAAGCTTATTTTCAATGAATCTCTTATAGTTTTTATACGGTAAGAAAATTGTGAAGATACCCATATCGTAGTGACATAAAAGTTAAAAGTGTATGTCGAAACGATGTGTTTACATCTGTAAACTGTCCCCGTGAGTATGATGTCATTGTAGTGACTGCCATTAAAAATATGTTGGCTATGTGCCCACCCGTTTTCCTCCTAGTGTTATAATTCTAATAATGTTTTTGAAAACATCCACGCGGAAAAGAACAACGAACCCTCTAGGTTATAGTTGTTCTGTTCCAGATAAATATGCAAATTAGATTCTCTCTGATCTCAGAGGATTAGAAAGCATTTGTGCATAAGTGTTCAGTACATTTACAAATATAAAAACCTTATATATATCAAATCACCACAAATCTTAATATAATATTGTGAATAGTGTTTAAAATTGTGATGGTCAATTTGCAAGACAAATGTAAGTTTTGTTTCAAATTAATAATAATAGGCTCTTTCTAATCATTTACTTACATTACAAACAATCGAACAAGTAAGTTATATTATTCATAAGTTAAATAAAAAATTCTACACATCAAAGAAGCCATAGAATAACTTAAAGACTAATATGAATCCTTATAGTTCTTGTCTGTGGTGTATCATATGTCTAAATGTCTCTTAATAAAAGATCAATTTGATAGCTTCAATATTTGGGATTAATATTAGTATATATTTAGTCTATCATGTTGCTTAGACACAGTGTCTGACTGTAATGAATTATTTTCATTTATTTACTCTGATAACAAAACAAGGTATGCTCACGAAGGGAACAGAATATTTCCACTCTAGGTTTTCTATGTCTACCCATCCATTTACACCATGGAGCTTGGAAAAGAATGTTATTTGTGTTTTATCTCCCTATTGTCATTTACATACAAAAAGTCTTGTTGCTATTTGTCATAAATTTGTCAATTATACAAAATTGCTTACAAAAGCAGATAACCTTATTTCAAGTTAACAATTATGATAAGAGTATGATGGAAATAGAATCTTCTGGGGTAATTAGTTAACTGCATTCTGAGTAAATTATTTATAGGAATTTTAATATACAATATTATTAAAATATAGTTTTTATTTTAAAACTTTAATGTTTAACAACCAATTTTTTTTTTATTAACATTCCATTTATTGTATTATTAAATATAAAATATACAATTTTATTAATAAATAATACATTATATAATTAAAATTAACCTAACAGTCAGGAATTTATGAAATATAAACACTGTTTACAAATTTAATAATTTGACTTAGTAGCTAGTGCCTATTAACCTTATTTATAATACTTTGCTTTTTACCTCCTTCTTCCTATTGCAATGCTTAGCAGTAAGGTAATATAACTAAGAATAATTATATTTCAACTACATACATTGAATATTGAGTTTATATTTATATTTGCCAGTGCCAGTAACAAATTAATTTTATTTCTTTCTTTCCTCTAGACAAAATATTTTAATTTTCTTATATATTTAAATATTAAAGAATATCAATGATTTTCATATACTAAATTTAAGGCCAGATGTGGGACCAAGTAAGCCCATGCACCATAATTGGCGAAAGAATCCCACTCACTCACACAATGGAAAGTACTCCCACTAGAATCCCACTCAAGGAAATGAAATACTTATTAATTTAATGATTTCTTTGCTCCGGCATTGAGGCAAAATGTGGCATTGAGTTCTGCCACTCAACATGCAATCACTACACTGCCCTAGGCACTGACACTAGGTTCCCTCTGCCTATCCTACTCTGTGCAGGATACAATGTAACACAAAAAAAATCTAAATTTATACAATAATACTTACTTTAAATATTTTAGCAAGTGCAGCGACAGTCAAGATGGACCCGTCGCGGCGACAGCGCACCCAGACCAAGGCGACTGCAGAGGAGCAGGCCCTTGATCAGATTGCTAAGGAGGTAAGTTAAGATACATTATATTTATACTTTTTTAATAAAGAATATTATACCAAAAGTAGTTTCGCGCCCATGACATTGAAATGAAAATAACTAATATTATGAACCATGACTTAATTAGTTAAATACCCCAGAGAACAGACAACAAGTAAGCTGGATATCAAAACAATTGATTAACATGATATAATGGCACTATATTAGTGATGTTATAACCTCTTTCAAATTGAACCAGTACTTCCGGAGAGCAAGTTCAAATCAAACAAACCCATTAGCTTTGAAATATTAATAAAGAATATTATGAGATGATACAAACACAAACTTATAAAAGCAATATATAATAAACTTTAATATTAAATTTACTTATTTGGTCACTTATATTTCACACACTATAATGTTTTAATACTCGGCTTTGATTATGACTTGGCTTTTATCTTCAAGATAAGATTGCAAATCAACATAATAAATGTGTTTGCAATGTCTTTATAACCTGTATACATAATTTTGTATAATCTATTATATATGTATAATAATTGATTTCTTAATAATTAATTTTGTAACTTTGCCGAACACATAGATATATAACTGATATTTATTATCGTTGTCAGACTATCAAAAGTGGACTTACCTTTCAGCCATACTAAAACTATATGCTAGCACTGTGTTTGGTTTTTTTAAGCCATTTACAATCTAAACAATATAAATGCGAAAGTAAGTTTTTACTTTTTTAACCAATTTCTGTAAGAAAAGGAGGTTATCAATTCGACCGTATTCTTTTACTCATAAATTATATTAAAATAAAAAAATTGTATACCTGTGCTATTCGTGTATATCTATTACCTACAATCCTTTAATTAAAAAAATATAAGATTCGTCTTTGTTCACCTTCGTCAATCTTCAATTCGCGATCCATGTATTTGTCAATCAGAGATAAAAATTACATAAATAATCCCTAATGCCGTAAATGTATACATTTATTTCAATATATAATATTATAAAATGCTATTTAAAATATTAATTATATTTAAATTCCACATAGAAACGTCTCAACATTTAAGTTGGGAGAAGAAATTCGAATATACATTGCTTCGTAATCACTAGTTTCTGTTTTAATTATAAGCACATAGTTATTGAGTAACTATACAAGACGTGGTTTGTCACTCGGTAAAGTAGGTTTGTAAAATTTCCTAAGACATATTCACACTATTTATTGTTTCTAAAGATCAACAGTAGTAGGCAGTGCACCTTTGTGAAGGTGTGAAATGAGACTGGATAAAAATAAACTTCCGCATGGATTCACCTTTGACGACGATCCTAGTACGTGGTACAAAGTATCATACCGCGATTCGGATCTGCAAATAAATTGATTAAAATTGGTAGTAAAATTGTTAACTCCCCTAATAACTTGGATACCGACAAGAGTATTTTGTATACGCTTTTTTATTTTCATAGTTTACACGTCATTAGTGGAGCAGGTCGGAATCTCTTTGCTATTCAGTCTTCTACAAAGAAACAAAAATATTTAGAAGTATAAAAATTTTGAACTTAACGGGCCTCACGGTGTTTAAACCCAATTCCATTGAGTTCAAAAAGTGTGAGCAACAATTGTAGTCTTGGAAGGCTAGATAACCTTATGATTAGATACATAAAATATATTTTACATATTTATAAAATTTAAGTTATTCGAATCTCCCAGTTTGGTTATTTAAAACGCAATCATTTCGCCATAGATAACATTTGTAAAAACAGTAAAGACCAAACTGGCATTCAATTATGTTGCAAAATAAGAATTTGGTCTTTGGCCACTTTAAGTAAATTCGTATAATAAAAAGATAACCACCATACAGTTTATTAAAAAGATTAAAAGATTTGTTAGATAAATAGCTTTCCAAATTAATTGCCGTTCGTATCATATTTATGTATTAGTAAAATTACAAAATCGCTTAAATGTCAGTTATACTCGACCCTCTCTTCTTTCGATCTATTTACGAGAGCGTGTGGCTCCGAGGACTGCAATAAGACGATAAGACGCCAAAATAGCCTGTTAAGTCCGTAGTTATTCAAGAAAACGCCTTTCGTTGCTATTTTTTTTGCATAATTGTAATATGAATTCTAAATGCTCATATTCTAATGGCCACGACTCGAATGTAATTTTTGAACTATCTTTATTATTAATCGTTATATTGTCATCGTTGCGTTGCATAGGTTAAATAGTTCTAAGTTAATTGCATAAGTTAAATAGTTGTAAGTTAAATTTTATTATGGTAATATTTATATTCAAAATATTTTCGTTTAATCTATCTGGTTAAATAAGCAAGTCGCCATGAGTCGCGTAAACCAGCTTATTTATATCGTCTTAAATCTATAATGCATAGAAAATGAAGAATTAAGCGATTATGAAAAAAATAACGACTACTATAAAAAATATAGCGATATGTTTCTAAAGTTAACTAGTTACGGAATAGGAAACGGCTCTTTAGGTCAGTTGTTTCGACGAACAGACGAAAATATCTTTCTGCGAATACCTTTAAGATGCGGTCGTATATGGAAATAATAAAAGATTTTGGTTTCTGTACCTGAAAAGAAAAAGCAAAGTAATAATTGTTAACTCATTTTGTAATAAATCAACAGATTTCATACAAAATGAGTGGATACGCCCGTAAACTTAAGTTTATCAACTTTTATAAACTTCAGTTTAACTTAAGTTTAGTTCCCGTTGACAAACTTTCGGCGGGCGAGATCAACCGGCACTTAAACGGTTTCTGTTTTTTCTAATAAACCAATATTTTTATTTACTAGTAATATTTACTTATAAAATAATAGAATTAACAGATATTTTATATCTAGCACAAATAAAATAAAAAATAATTTTTAGAATATTTATTTAATCCTATATCTTATAAAACAAAGTCGCTTTTCGTGTCTGTCTGAACTTTCTAACTCTTCTTCTTCTAAACCACCCAACGGATTTTTATGCGGTTTTCACTATTAGGTCGAGTATTTCTCAGGGAAGGTTTATATATAGTTTATTATTTGTACATTCTTATGTAAATTAACATAAATACGATAAATGTGTCTAAAGTCCTACCCGTTGAGACACTTTCGCGCATGCGCTGCTTTAATGGTAAGTACTACATGAAAATAATGTACTGGAGTATTGTTTCTCTTAACAAGATCTATAAAAAAGTCCGCGACAGCATATTTTTATCTTTTAAGAATAACGTGTAGTGATCATATTTCTGTCTAAAAATAGTAATTTCAATATATTTTTTATTGTGAGGGATATTTTTCCATAATGGTATTAATCCTTATCCTTTAAAATACTTTATTAATTTTCTACGTTAAACGAAGATAAAATTTGCTTTTTAAACTATTTCGAAATTGCGTATAGTATTAGAGAAAAACGCATTTAATTGTTGACACATCCCGCCGTTGACTCATCATCTGTGCCGACTCAAGTTTTACTTATCCCTTACTCTCAGCATATAAATAAGTATATTAGTTACGTTGGCCATTTAATGTAGATCAAAACTGTTTTTACTGTTTTTCATATTAATAAGTACTTTAGAAGTTGTTACAATATCAAAACATCCTTGCTGCGAAACGCGCCCCGCGACGTTTTGCTTATACAAGCGCGTCATGAGCAGTCATCGGTGGTTCAGTGGTAGAATGCTCGCCTGCCACGCGGGCCCGGGTTCGATTCCCGGCCAATGCATTCTATTTAGTTTTCCTCACAGGCAGCCACGTAGTGCTTGCTTTTCATCAGGGACAGAATACCCTCTTCAGCATTAACCACAAGCTCGAAAAAAAATCCGCCCGCTATAGAGGCATGGCAACGAAGATTTAGATGCGTTTGCACGCATTGGATAATTATATATATATATTTTGTTTCATATTTTTTGTAGTAGTTATTAGTAGGTAGGCTTTTGTTTATAATTTCTTCCGTTTAAAAATAGTCATTTAACTATATTTCAATTAGTACTTGAAAAGATTAGTAGCACAGATTTAAAATTACGGTACCTACTAAAAAATCTTTGCTGTGTAAAACAATTGAAAAATCCTTATTGAAACTACGAAAATGCGGGTTGCATTAGGGTTTAATTAATTTTCACATTATCTTAAGTGCTTTGCAAACATACATTATATGAATAATCCAGTAGTAAAAGCGGGCGAAGCCGCAAGGGGGTCGCTAGTTAAATATAATATATATTTTATTTAATTAAATATTTTAAGATACAGTTTCTTTACAAGGGTTTTATTTTATTATTAAATTAAACATGTGAACATAGGTACGTAGGTATATAAAATATGTATAGGATCACATGTCATTTACCTTTAACGACAACGGTGGTGGAGAGCCTCAATCGATCCCGTGTTCCAGATTTTGTCCCTAAAGTCAATGCTCTATCGCGATTTAATCAATATAAACCTTTTATTGGATAAGGCGCGGCGCTTGCTTCGGCAACTCAACATGCAATGTTATCCCTTCAAAAAATGGACTTTTTTTCAGTATACAGACGGAATTGGGGGAAGTGTTAAGATTTACCAGAGCGTATAATGGCGGAATTGAATGCAGCGCTTTCATTTACCAGAGCGAGGAAATGATAGTAATTACTAATTATTCCACCTAGTGGGGATAGAAACCACGACCATCGCGTTACATTCAGACGCTAGTAAGATGATCAGATAGGGATTAAGGATAAAGAATCAATTGACATGTACATTTGATTCTTTTTTGCCACTCTATTATTTTTTTGTTAACTCTTAGTAAATTAGTGCTTTACTAGATATACCTAATATGTAGTTAGTGTAACAAAATGCTAAATTTTCAGATATGTTAAACTTTCTAAGCAAACCTATAAATGGAATTGTAATAAACGAAGTATGTAGTACATATAACAGAGTTATCCTGTTATCCCTATATTATTATTTCTATTTAAAGGAAGCACATGAATTATTTACGTATTAATTATTTCGCGAAGATTTGTTGGTATTTTTCAATAAATTGCGGCATACACATGATACGAGTTATTTTTTTCATTTCTCTTTTTGTTTATTATTTAATTATTTAGAGATTTACACGTAATTTAAAAACGTAACTAAACTGTACCTAACATTGTCTGTCCTAGGATATAATGAATTACGAAATGAAATTCACAACTATTCTGTTAGTACATAGCAGGGTATTAAAACAGATTCAGTTAGGTCTCGTGTCTCGTCTGGCTGCTGACGTCAGCCATCGATCCGTCTGCCTCAACCCCAAACCCGACTTGGGTGGCACAGGCTGATGCAATTTCACAGTTTTGTATGAAATTATATGAAACTTGGAGGTCAAGGAGTTGTGGAATAGTACTTTACATACGAGAAAGATTCTTAAATGCACTTGAGTGATAGTGCTGATTTGGATAGTTTTTTTATAAAGGTTTTTTGTAACGGTTTAGTAAAAAAAGAGATATTTTAAATTAAAATAATTATTTTAAACTGCAATTATTTATAATTATGTGCAATGATAATTAAATTCATAGAACTTAAGTCAATATTGCTCTAAGCACAATTATACTGCGTTTGAAAAGTTAAAGTTGGTTTGTGGTATGAGAGGAAACACCCACACCACCTCGTCCACCCATACCCCTGACGCTGCAACTGCGTTCTACTTTCTACCTAACAGCACTATATATGTAGTAGGTACATGTAATATGCAATGTAGAGTCTGTATAAAATGACATATTTTGTCCATTTGGAGATTCTTACCTTTGAGATTAATGACGCCAATTCTATATACATGGAAAGAGAAATTTATAAAACCCATTCGACCGGTTTGGCGAAATGTTTTAAATCGCCGTCTACATCGAGCGTATAAAGATATAATAATATATATTGTCCACGCCTTTTTAATTACATTTTAGCAGCGGCAGCAGCAATAAGTGATGTTATATATCTTTTAATGAGCACCTAATTAAATTACTATTATATTATGATCTAATCCTTTTACAACATAGAGTTACATAATAGAATAGCTATATCATTTATTTACACAATGAAATTGTTTCTTTTACGCTTGACCCGGATTACGAGTTACGACACAGGAGATCCCAGTGTCGATATTGAAACGAAAATAATCGTTCCACGGGATTATTATTATTCTAAAAATACAACCAGTTAAGTCAGTTTAGAATGTTGCAATTTCACAATACTTACCCAAGGAACTCTTCCAGCGGGTGGGTAACTCGCGGAACAGTATCAGGGGGGTAGTTCTGTGGGCGGGCGGCTGGAGAGGGGCTCTCTGGAGGGGGGCACCAGCGTCAACGACCGCCACTCGGCTGCCTGCGAGCGTGAGAGGAAACCGTCCTGTGCTGCATTCGTGCAACTGTAACAATCACCACTTTTTGTCTGGCCTCCGCTCCGTACGTGCGCAATTAATGAAATAGTCTCTCCTCAGCCGCGTCGGGCACTCGCGTCTTTATAGTTTGTACACGTCTTGAATTCCTGAAATGTTTTGTTAGTTTCGTGCGTGATTTATTAACTTGCGCGTGCTCTCGCCGCATCACGTTGACGGATAATCCTTAGCGTGCAGGTTTCAGTGACACCGCGAGACACTGTGGGACTGCATCGATCGAAAATAGCCGCGTTTTTATTTACGAGCGATGCTTCGCTAACGATTGTGGCCTTTTGGTAGAAACTTAATTATGAATGTGTGAATTTTAAACATTTGGTTATGATGGTGCGACTCGGACTTGCCATGGTGGTCGGTGTGGCGCCGGCGCTGGTGTCTTGGTGGCGAGGTCAAGGTCCCCGGCTGCCTCCTCCTTTGTCTATCCCAAGTCCATGTTCGGAGAAATCACTCAAGTGGCCAGCAAGAAGATCTCCTTCACTCTCAGATTGCTTGGAAAGCAACAGTGATGACGATTCCGCCCGCTCTGTGGTGTGCCACGTGAGACCTAAATTAGTAAGTTCGTCAATGGACCACTTACATTCTATCTCTATATGACTATATAGTTTAATATTTGTTAAATTAACAACTAAATATGTGATTTAACCTTCGGATCATACGAAAATGTTATAGCATATTCCTAAAATGAATTCAAAAAAAGTCTATAAAAACATTTGTTTTTAAAATATTATATTATCTTTATATTTTTATTATTTAACACACGCAATCTTTATTGTGTACGAAACGATGTCTCCAAAAAAGAAAGTATAATTTACATAACAAATCAGCCAATGACACTGTCGCATCGTGAATGGTAGAGCTTCGAAGAATATTATTATAAAAAAAGATATTGAGTTAGTTTTTATGCACATAAGACTGACTGTATGGAACATTGAACTGAGTCACCGGCGAATTTACTTAATTGTTCAATTAGTGAGGACAATGACGGTGTGGGTACCGTTAAAACTATTACACATGATCTTGCTATTTTGATATTGTAAGTGGACTAAATAAATTGGTTAACATATTTTGTCTATAGTTCATTTTTTTTTATAACACAAAGTGCGACTTTAAGTGCGTTTGAGCTTAAATTTAAGTTTGCATTTTTTTTAAAACAAAAAAGTAATCTTGTTAAAATAACGAATGTATGGAACAGAGTGTTTTAACACTACCCCCTCTCCTACTCTATCACATGCGTGAAGCTGAAAAAGTAAATGTTATAATAATATTTTATGATTGACAGTTGGTTGACTATGTAAGAAACGAGTTACTTGCATAATAATCGGCTTATCACTGTTATTAGCTTAAGTGGCTATTGAAAATGATTTCTTTTTTATTATTATTGATAATTATGTTATTATTTACATAAATCCAAAGTTTAAAAATATGACATTAAGTTATTATGGGTTCTAACTGTTAATAAATAATATTTAAATGTTCTCATTTCATTTACGTGTATCTCTGATGATTGTAGAGATGGCAGGTTGTTGTGTTCATCTAGTTTTCCGATTGGGTAGTTCGTTTTTGTTGGCAGAATATAAAAGCTGTTTCGTATAAAGAAAACTCTACGCTATAATATCGACTTCAGACAATTATATACCTGTAATGCTTATGATATTTGTATGTTCAAATGTTATGTAAATTTTTAAACTTTTTTAAACTTTAAGTCGGCATAGATAATATTAATAAAGTAATGTATATTTATACAAGATTGTATTCTATGGAAAGCACCTGCAAGTATACGACCTCGACCGTCAATGAAGGAAATAAGCTACTATTAGGCGCCTTTACTCTTATTGATGCTTATGGGTTTTTTAACAGTAGTGAGTTTAAAATTTTCTTGCAATTCTAAGATGAGAGAACAATAGACATTTGTTAGCCATATTCCTTTGATTTTTTTTTAATAGTTCACGCATTGTCCTTGGGGGGTTACCTAATATATCTCTTTGTGTTGGTGGCCTTATATTATATGTTTATGTAAGTATTGTATATTAACAATTTGTAACGGTTACTGAACTGAACAAGGGATCTAGATCAAACATCGATCGTTCACCTTTGCTATTACGAAAGCGTATCAAACGTGCGTGTCTGCTCTCAGTCGCAGATGTGCGGCAAATGTCACGATATTTACGTACGAGTACGTCGCATGCGCAGCCTCCTTCACTCTTTAGTGATGGACGCAGTTGATTCGATGTTTCGAGTTTTGTTTTTTAAACTGTTTTTGGAATATAATTATTTATTTTTACACTTCTCCTACGTTACGGAGGCGGAAAACGTTGCGTCCTTTACCATTTTTTTGACATTTGTATCCAATGTAGGAAGCAATGTGCGAATCTTAATTAAAATGTTGGCTCTATTGGATAAGAAAAGCTAGTCAAACATTTCCTACTCTTATCGAAAAAATTCAATTCTATTTTGTCAACTATTTTGTTAACTATTTTGTTAATTTCAATTCCCTAAATTATAACATTTGTTACATAGATTTCTTTTGCTGATGAAAATTTAAATAGATGACAGAATAAATTGTAATTTGAAAACAAGAAAGATATGTCATTTTGATAGTTTTTTTGGTAACAAGTACATATAAGTATAACCCAAAATACGGTCAACCTTTTCATTATCACAATGACACAATTGTAATAATATAATTGGACAAATTGCGACAGTCGACCCGGACAACAACAGTCCATCACTCGGTGAGCCGGCACCGTTCTATCTCATACAGTTAACCGTCCGAGATCGCCGCTTACTCTGGACATTCTCGTTAATTTTTTCCGCGTGTTTAGTGCTTATTGCGAACTTTTTATACGACACCTTTTCTCTGCCAGTGCAATGTCGCCTGTGATTTAGACCGGTGCGTTTCGCAAGCGCTCTCAATGTACTAAGATCCAAGATATCTTTATTTTTGATCACTATTGAGTTTTTATATGCAATTTTATTGCATAATTATTTTTTTTCTTTTTTCGTGATTGCAGTTTTAGGTTGGTGCTTGTGGAAATTGTGCTTGTGAAAGAATTGAAAAGTTTGTCAATGTGCTATGTGATACAAATAGATATTTAAAATAGTATTATTTTACTACTTACTAAATTAAATTTCAGTTGCTTAGTTAATAGCTCTAGTAAACATATCTCAGCATGTCAAGATACACTTGACACGGATTTCAAAATAATTATGCTAAATATGGAAATGCTTTGAAATATTTTCACATAAAGGCTTAAACGTAGGTATATAAAAAGGTAGTAGAGCAATTTACGTTCTTATTTTTCTTAGAAATTTTAAATTTACATATAAGTACGCGCTATAGATACAATTATTCCGTTCTTTTGAATCACCAAGACACTATTCTTTTCTAAGACTCAATACATTAGTATTTTGTTCCGTATCAGGAATAGGCAATTTAAAGTACAGTAAATGGTCACGCGATACTGAGTACAATACTGTCTACATTATTCTTTGTGTCAGTCACGGGTCACATCCTTGCTCTATTCAAAGGAGAGAGTTGGACACGTTTTGTGCTAGCAAACTGACCTAACACAAATAATATAAGTTATCAAAAAGTAAAATAAAATGAACAGATAAATATAGAGAAAGTCTCTATGAAGCATTTGCTTTAAGAAAATAATATCTCTTATAATTATTTTTAAATATGTTTGAGAAATAATCCACATTTTATTGTATCTTTTCTAACTTTTCGACGTACAAGAACATCCCAATCTGCATATCAGGCGTGTGCCAAAACAGTTAATAGATTTATTGATCTTACGATACAAATATACTGTTTTTTCTTATCGTTAAGCAATGATTATACAATTCGTCAGTGTCTTATTTAGTCGACAGTTACTCTTATTAGTTGCCTGAACGTTGCCAAATTGATTGCAAAGCTTCTTAATCGAAATTGCATTGCGGTGTTAGTACTAGCTCTCCGTTCTATTGACTGGTTATCTACCGCCTGCTATCGATAGTTACTTGTGGTTGTTCAATTTAATAAAATATTAGGTAGAAATCAGAGTTCTTTGTTATTGTGCAAGTTTCACCTGTCCAGGTTAGTTTTTCTATATTATTTACCATTTTCCCAATAGTTTTTGATACAGCACGTAATAGTAATGTTTCTACACTACACACATTTTGTCGCTGTATATATTATCCACATATTTTTTTTATCACAGGATAGGCAGAAGGAACTTAATGTTTAAAACTTATCCGATATCCTAAATTTTTGAAAATGTACTCGCAATGAGATTGAGGGAGAGAAAAATGAAGTGGCGAAACTCAAAGTCTGCTACCAGAACCAAAGTGTGATAACAATCCATTTCACGAGTAGATTTCGAACCCAGCACCGTTACGTTTTCAGTTTTCATATGTCGTGCGCCACGACGACCTCCACATCCAGCTCATTGTAGTAATATGGCGTATAAGTTGTTTCAACCCTCAAAACCAACTTCAGCGATTCTTCTCATTTCTCTTCAAAGAAATCCTATTGAAATGCTTTTTGTTCTATCAAGCTGTATGTTTATATGTCATTATAGTATCTAAACACACGTAGTGGAACACTTCCTCGAGTTATCAGCTAATTGCATGTAGTGTAGCGTTAAACAATTTCCTCCTGATAAATAAAACATTAAATTGTTTATAATGTCTTTAAATTTTAATTTATAAGTTTTATTCTATTGTTGTGTAAATTCTTAATTTTGGCTTTATTACGGCACAGGGAACTTCTTAAGACACTCCGTTCACCTCTCTCCGCTGAATTATTGAGTCATTGTTTGTTGGTATTATGAAACATGTAAAGCTATTATTAAGTATACATGCTTATTAACTTTGAATTTGTTTTATTCTGTGCAGATCACTGTTACGTCATTCTCATACTCGTATGGGAAATTGTATTTTTGTTCCTGATTGTATATGTACTTCCTTGAAAACTACTGTTTAATGATTTTTTTACGAGCTCATTTTTTTCGTGCACATAGCATGAAGAATACTCTTTTTGTACATATAGGTAATTAACTGCCTTACGAGATGACCTAGAGACTTACTCAGACTATAACTTATTTCTTATTCTAAATTAATTCAAATATCATTTTAAACATTTTATTATACTTAAAAAAATATACTCTGATTTCCTTAACTCTTTTTAAATAATATTCTAAATCTATACCAATATTACAAAGCTGAAAAGTTTGTCTATTTATCGAAGAAGGTACTTAATCGTTTCAATGTAATCTATAATACTTGCGGTTGGCATTGCCTCTGGCGCTTAAAATGTATTATGTGTAAATGTCACTCACAACTTTTATTTATTCCCGGGACGAAGCTGCAGGTGTAGTGATATAAACACTGATAAATCTCCTTCATAACTCTAGTAGTTTAGCTATATCGTTAATAATAAAAATTAACTTTAATTATTTAGTGCACGGATCAACATTGTTATCTTGTTTCGGAACAATGTAAATATTTCCGTTATAACCGCGCAACATGATTACGAAATGTCTGGCTTGTAATTTCGTAACATTCATTAACATTTTTTTAATATCGTTATAATTAAGTGTAAGATTTCCAAATTTTTAAAATTATAGTCATAGTACGACGCTATCATGACGTAGTTGGCATGTGAGTGCTATCATTGTGAAGATCAAATCCTAATCGAACTAATCTGAGAATAACAAAGCGTGGCGTTGAATTGCAACCACAGTATCTTTAAAATTGGACACTTTAAATACTAGGTCTCGCTGCTTACCCTCCTTTCTGCGGGATACAGCGTGAAATATTAAGTGAGTGTAAAAAAAACCCCCTTTTTGCCCTCTTTCACATACACAAATATAAAATCGAGGAGTCACCTGCATTGCACAACAAACATTAAAAATATACATTGTTTCATTTGTTCATGTAATAATAGAGACTATTCATGTTCATTAGATATGCAAAATGCTTTAAAAAGTTATGCGTTCAACATACCTCCCTTACCATATAGATGTCATTTCCTCGACCGTAAAGGCCATTGACTAAAACAATAGGATATTAATCAAGCGCACATAAGGCGCAGGCGGGAAATGCTGGTGTCTGTGAGTGCAGTGATTCACCGACTTCATTAGCTTTTGATGGTCAATGTACAAGTGAGAGCGATTTTAATGATTTCTTTAAATTTCACCATAAATATGTACTGATAATCTCTTGTCTATAATTTTTTTTTAAAAAAAGGTACTTTACTTTAAGTATAAATAAATAATTACAATACTAGCGACCCGCTCGCGGCTTTCCCCGCGAGAACTACTTGGCAATGTTAATTATTAATTTATTAATCAGCATTACTTTCGTTTTCTAATAGTAATATAATTTTAAAAATCATATCTAAACGTGTATTGAAAAGTAAATACGATATTAACTTAACCCAGGTAAGCTTACTGTGCTCCAAGTATTAGTTCCTCATTGTGTACGTCCTCCTGCCAGCATTGTTTAGGATAAGCTGGAGTTAACGGTATGATTACGAAAGCGATAGCGCAAAGATGGTCGCAACACACCACTTGCTCACTAACTCCACTAGTCTATAGCCGGCGCAGTCGCGGGCGCACGTGTCACGTTGTCCCCACCTTTATGTCACGATGTTTACGAAACAACCAAAAGAATTTCATCAATTGCCATATTGACAAATAGCTTACATGCCTCTTAAATATTGTGATTGTGCCGCGGTGTCAACAAGTGACTTTATATCTAAACAAATATGTTGTTGTTGACTGAAACAAAGGAGACATGGTGAAGTTTACGAATAAGTGGCGAATATCGATAAGATAAATACGTTATCACGGTCCGTCAGTGCAGTATAATAGCGCACTGCAAAAATTGCGCCCTTCCTTTCTTTTTCTTTTTGTTCTCCGCGGAGTAAAAAACTTGCAAAAACGTGTCATTAAAATCAAAATATATTCTACATTTTAAATATTTTTTCCTTTTATATTGGTGTTAATCATGGGTGAGCGTTGTGAAATGGCTACTCCGGAAAACAGTGACGATGAGAGCGGAGATGCATTTACAGATGGTGATTTTGGTGATTCCGAGGAAGATACGGTGGTAGGAAATAATTTGATAAAAACTACACATATGCCGGTCAATGAAAGTGTAAATTCTGAAATTAAATTGAATAGTAGTATAGATTGTATAGACAATAGTTTAGATCAATCGAGTAGTGTACACGAGGACATTGACGATATTAGTGAAAATATGCAGCTAAATGACTTTACAAACGGTGATAATTCATCGGCAGACTTAGGAAGAGATTCACAAAGCGACAACGGCTCCATCGTTGGGATTCTTGGAGATCAACATAATCATGTATGTAAAACAAAGTAATCTTACTTTATATTGTCCTATCTACAAAACTTTACTTATTTTTATATTTTTCTATGAAGTCCGTCGGAACTTGATTATAGTAACACACATCCTCGTGACTCAATATCGGGGAATTTATTTTGAATCATGTATATCTTACTTCCTTAGATTTTTAAAAGACTTGGTATAATTTGTATTATCTTATCATAAAGTTTCTCTTTTGTCATGCGGCGGACTTGGAAGGCCAGTCTAATAGTATTATCTAATGTGAATAGTGTTTGCGTTACTTATAAGCAGGTGTCTAATTTTCAAGCCTCTGTTTACGTAAGCCGTAAAGAATTTGTCTCTACCCAAATGGCTCTTGCGTTTTCAAAGGCAGTACGCTTCGTGACCGCATAATTTAAATGTCACGGTGTCTCATGATATTTTATAGCACTTGTTTGAATACATATATATATATAGATGTTTATAATTTGAAATATTACTATCGAATGTGTTGGCATACTTTGTGGTTTCAGACCTTCATCTAGATATCGTTTCAGTGATGCTAGACACTTGCAAGTAACTGTGGTTATGTAAAGTAATATAAATATAGATTATTAAACATAGTATTGTCCGATGCCAGTGCACTCGTGCCGTCAGCTGGACACACTTGTGTGGTGTTGAATGACCTTGACTAAAACATACGTCATGTCGTCACCTGAACTCATTATTCGCATCACGGCTAGATTAATTCTGCTATATGTAAGTGATTCATATATAAAAATACCTCTTCCCGCTTATATAATGTCTATTTTTATTGACTATTTATTAATATACAATTCTGCTATAATTAAAATACTTAAATACTTACCCGTGACCTTAGATGAATCGCTTCACTTAAGCAACTCTGCTTATGATATAAGGTTTCATTTTAACTTAATCATTGAGTGCATTTATTATAATGAATCGTTTCAGTATGCAAATGACGCTTGTTATTAAATTTGATAATATCTGTAAACAAGACTCTTATTTACTTATTTATTTCATAAGAAGATTTTATCTTTTATGTAAATTCTAAATTTAGGAAATTATAACTTTTTTACTTTTATTTTTTTAATATTAGGGTAACACTGTAACGTAATCATATAATTTACGGTGATTAATATGACATATGTATGTATACTTTATAATAAAAAGTAATGCTAGCTTATTTTAATTGGTATTTGTTTGGAACGTACATATCCATGCTTCATGCTCCATTTTTAATTTGCATCGTTTTGAGACAAGGCGTGCAAATATTTGACGACACATAGCTGTAGGTACAACGTGAAAACAGCACTTTAGACGTGGATGTTTCACGTTAGTGCCTAACTTTCAAGTTACTTTTTATTGGTGTCTTACAAGATAACACAATATAAAATCGGTTTTTCCTTATTTTTCTGCATATTTTTAGATAATATTATTATTACACTATAATATTTCTTCAAACACATTTTTTTTATAATTGTCATACTAATAGAGAATAGACAATAAAATTAATTATCTACATATATATGTAAGGAATATTGTATGTAAGGAATATTCCTTACCAACATATACGCAGTAAATAGTATAGTTTTGTTTACAGTACAGTAGTACAGTATTGCTTTGCCTCTAGAATCATTTATAGCATTTAATAAAATTGAATTATGTTTAAAATAATGAAAAAAAATCCAAAAAGAATTACTTCTTTCGTAACGTGTCTGCAGTTTTAAAAAACGTCTCTCGTTCTGTAGCAAGTTTATAACTATTGCGTTAACACTATAAGATTTATCTATATTTATTAAATCTTAATAAATATTTATTAAGTCACTGAACTAATATTAAAGTTATTTACACTCGTTTATAATTAAAGGTGTGAACGTTGTCTTGTAAGTTATTGGTACTGCTTAGCCTGAACTTACTGTATACCCACGGTTAGCTGTTTGTCATTCTAAATATCACTTATTTGGTGTGACAATTATATAATTGCATCTTTTTTATATGTATGTGAAAAGACTAATTATACTCTTCGAGTCTCGAACAATTTTTTTTAAAAGTGCAAAAACGTCATTGTTGCACCAAATGAGCGCTATGTTGTGCTAATATAAAATTTTTTAAAGGATATAAATTTGCGATGCGAATACCATACCAGAATAAACTTTTCAACATAAATAAATAAGATATGGAAATTAAATAGATTACTATTATGTCAATTAGATCCGCTCTATCTAGTGTACTTTGCGAGCAATACCTGGTTTTTAAACTGAAACACTTGGCTGATCTTATTACCGCTTTACCACCGACTGAGGAGGCACTTAACTCTTAACGTTCTTAAGTTCATTGATGTGTTGGCATTATACTTACTTAACTAGGTCATGTTTATTGTTGGTCCAACATATTTACATAGTATTTTACTGTTATATTTTTTGTTTATGTTTCTTATAATACTTTTTATATTTATGACAATTGTCTGTGACAGATATTATAGGAAAATCTGTTCAAAAAATATGTAACGAAATTATGTTAAAGACCGTTTTTTACCATTACATTGAATTATATGAATTTAACTTATAAAAATTAATAGGTTCTTACAAACCCCTTACATATGATAAATTGCTTAAAATACAGTATAACTTTTTTATCTAAAGATAGAATCATATAAATAGCGATAAATGAATAAATCTTTTCATTTGTGTACTATATATGTATGTATGAGAAACGGTAGAGTGATAACGGTCGGGATTATCGTCCTGCAAGTGGAACACCTTCATTCGTCCTTGCTGACCGGCGCTCAGCTGATCATTATCATATTAGTAAATTGTACCTTATCACGTTGATATAAAAATGATAATAGCTTGAAATGGTGGGCCTACTTTATTATAATTTTAAGATGGTTCTATAGCTGCGTTTAAAGTTAGCTAAGCGAAATATTGGTCCTATAAAAGTTAGTATAAGTTAAATTACATTTTATTGATAACTTCTTGAGGTGTGCCTTTTTATAATTACTTTAATTATTTTAAATTTTAGAATGAACAGTTGTTTTAATAATCAAATAGCTTTTTACACATATAAATATATTAAAAAAGGCAACTTCAAATTTACTCGAACACAATGAAGTTATCAAAACTTCGTATTTATTTTCCGCTTGATAAATTTTCAATAATATAATTGAAGGCCTTGAAACCCTAATCAAGTGGTGATGTCACTGTCCCCCCCATTGTTGACGTTACATTGAATAGCATGCCATATGTGGTGATATCGCGTAACGCAGGATTCGCACATTTTCAACATGTAAATTAAGTTTCTTATTATTAAGAGATACGAGGTCGTCATATTCGTGAAAGAGACTTCTACTCACTGGGTAGATCAATTATAAACCTTCACTCTTTAAATCGCTTTATTATGAACACTTTCTACTTAGCACTGACACTTAAACACTTAGCACTTAAACTATCTCTTAATAACGTTTGCTTAGGGCTTGCTGGCAGTATAACAACGTCGGGAAGACTGTGCTCAATACTGTTTTGGGGGTGTTTTTATAGGTACAATTTCCCTCCAAAACTAAACTTACTGGATGTATCTCATATTCATAATTCACAATAAAGATAGTTTCAGTGCTGCCAACATTTATAACATATTTCATATTAAAAATATTTACTTGCCGTTAAATTAATCTTATTAGCAATACTTATTTTTAAATAACAATCTTTATTTTTATTAGTAAAAGTATTTCATTTAATTTATAATCTTATGACAATATCATAGTAACTTCCTACAGTTTTGACAATATAATGTACAATCACTATCAAAAAATATTTAATTGAAGTCAAATTACTAAATCATATTGACAATATTTTTTTTAAAATTATATATTAATAAAAGTACTTCATTTATATTTTTATCTTCAGTCATAATAACATCATAACAACTTCTCTTTATTTAAATACACAACTTACACATTTCGTTTCATTCTAATTAATCACATTCACATTTTTACTATAAACTCATAATGAATACTACCGCTAACATTCGTAAACGCAAAGTATATCAGTCCGATTTCCACTCGGGGCCATGAATTAATTTCCTCGCTCTGGTAACAAGATAAACCACGGTGTTGAGCTCTGTCTCTTAACACGCAATTTCTCGAAATTTCAGTGAAAACTGCAGAACAAACTCTACGTTGTGGTGTTTTGTATTTTAAAGTAATAAAAAGTTATAGAACTTATGCCATAGTTTTTTTAATTAATTTCTTACTTGCCAATAGAATGAAGTGGTTATATTGTTTCCTGTTAAATACATTATCCCAGACTGACTTTCAAAACAATTTGTATCGATTGTACATACTTTTCTTAACATCGCGACGATTGCTTTGCTACTAGTTTTAAACTTTAGACTTTTGCCGCAATTGTTTGAAAAGCCACAAATGGCGATTTCGTTAAAGTCCCTAAGTGAAAATTAAAAAAGTAAAAATCCATGTAGTATGTATAGGTATATAAACAGCATGTATGTTTGTACCGTGTAAAAATAGAACTCAAGTGGGGAGCCTGCATAGGGGACATGTAAGTGCACTTGCTAAAATACGCGCAAAGTTAAAAGTTAGTTAACTATAGTCATATATATAAATGTGATTCAAGGTTACGGCCATTATTGTGATTAAGAAATATAGAATCTTTCATGCTTCATATGGGTATATTTTATTAGTCAATAAGTAACTGATACTTAGGCCTATATATTTATAAACTATTCTCAACTCTGAGATTGATCTTGAGTAGATGTGAGTATTAAACCGACATTCCAAGATCGATCTCAAAGTTGATAGTGGTTTATAAATATATAAGCCTAATTGATGTATCAGTTACTTATTGACTATAGGTACAAATAATCAAAGCATTGTTTTTGTATATTATCAAAATAAGACTTAAGAGATTTTGTTTATATTAAAACATAAGAAACTTTTTTAAACCATACATAATGCGAATATACGCCAACTAGATTAGATAACCAATGAAAGGAGATAAATACTTATTGTACTGAAATGTTGAAATGTGAAACAATTACAATTTTATACCTCACGCACGTTATCGCAGTTTCCACCACTATCGGTTAATCGCTATAGGTATTAACCTGTTTCTATTTGGTACAGCTTTATTATTTTAAATTGTAAGTAATAAAAGTCTTGGTTTACTAAGTAGGTTCAGATTAATTACGAACATGCTTCTTAGTGTATTTGTACTTATAAAACGTTTAAAAAATCGATTATTTTGTTTGAAATTCTTGAAATATTTATTATATTAACTTGAAAATCTTGTTGGTATTTCCTTCCACCTAAGTAATTAGCATTCGGCTATTGTTGTGGGTGTTTGCAAGGCGATGTTTTACTTAAAGTAACTTATATTTATTTTTACTTTTTATTAAAAAGATGTAAGTTTTTAATCTGTTACATAAAGTATAAATTTTATTTAAAATATTCGTTAGTTATTTTATATAAACTAAGTATAATCAATAGTTAAACATTATGTATGACGCACTATCACCACAATAAGTATTCATCGTATATTTTATGTTAATTTTGCTTCTTACACTATTCACTGCAGCAAAGACAACCGATGGAATTTGTTTGAGCGTTTTAGATGAAAATAAAGACGACGAAGTGACAATTAATTTACGAATATAATATACTTAAGTTAATAATAACTTAACAGGGATCACGCATTACTTATACCTAGAATAGTTCCTTTGTATTTAAGCATATTCAAAAGTATTCAAATAAAATTTATGAGAAATTAGCTTGGTTCTATAATATCCTTCGGGATACTTCGAACTGAGTGCCACATATTGTATCTTATAAGACCCTTAAAAAGATCTTAGCTGCTTTCGAATCCACAATCATCGACATATATAAATCGCTTATCAACTACGTAGAAATTTCAATTGATTTGAATAATCGTACAAGGTCGTTTCTCCATATTCTAGGCGGAACAACGGCTGGCGGCGCGTCGTGCGGCGCGGGCAGAGGCGCGCGAGATCCGCATGCGGGAGCTAGAACGTCAGCAGAGAGAACAAGAAGACCATGCTGATAAGGCGTACGACATGTACGCAGGTAAGAATTATTTAGGATATTAGTTCTAATCCCGGTTAGGGTTAAACATTTATTTTGTAAATTGGTGACGAGTGTTATGATTGTTACGTTTAGTAGTAATTTTTTCTTTAGAAAATCGTATTTTTGTCAGTTTTTTTTCCCCGACAGGAATATGTAATTTAGAATTTTGTGTGTGTTGGCAAAAATATATTTAAAAAATATTTATAGAATTTTCTTGACATTTATTTCGTGACTTTATTAGCTTGCCAATACTATACCTACTTTCTTTATACTATTCCGTTTTATTATCTTTTATCCAGAAACGGTGGGAAGAAGGACAGGCAGTCGGCTAGCGGCGTTAAGTCCCAGCGCAATGCACTCTCCTCGGCGTAGTTCAGAGGACTCGGACGATGTTCTTAGCGTCAAGGACCTTAGGGTAAATATATAATTATGTATATTATACAGTTATATGGTGTAGCAAGTCTTTGGGAAGCGTTTCTTAGAAAGAACATAAAGTAGATCAATTAAAGTAAGAGTCAGAAACATGCTGATTTTTTCGGAAATGATTTTTATAATATTTAAATTTTTTGCACTCGTTGGCAGTGGTGGCAGGGTGGTGTTGAGTTTTGCCACTCAATACGCAATGCAATAATCGGAGTCTCAAAACACTGGACCTCCTTTGGCCTGCACCCTGCTTCTTAGAAAAAAAGTAAACCAGCTCGTTTATTTGTTTGAAATATATAAATTAAGCTATACTGTATTTTGTATAGGTTGTAAAATGAAGGTGACTTTATCTAAAAATATATAAAAATATTCCTTTAAAATTAGTGTTATTGTATGTTGTGGCAAAGATATTTAAAGTTAAACAATTAATAAGTAGCCATCGTGGGACGGTGGCACAATGTGTGGCACGCGACGATTATGGACGTGAACGGGACGATTGTGGATTCGATTCATACTCGGGAGGAATTGAAATATTTAATATCTTCATATTCTTGTTGTGGTGACAAGATAACGCGCAGCGTTGAATTCCGCTACTCAACACGCAATGTTTCGAAAATTGGGCGATGCATGGGTAACGAAGTGTCTTAACACTAGATTTAACACTAGTTCTTAACCTCTCTACCGAGTGTCTGTCCGAGTCTCTATATACGTGATTCAGCGTGAAGCTTAAAAAAAATATTTGTTCAATATTTTATGATGACCATACAAAAACTTATAAATGTTTACGACGTGCGTTCAAGCCCCGTTTTATTATGTTTATTTTTATTAATACTTATGCCTGCTTTATTAATTTCAGCACGAGCTAAAAGAAGTAGAAGAGAAGTTCCGCAAGGCGATGATCCTTAATGCCCAATTAGACAATGACAAAGCTGCTCTTGGATACCAGCTCGAGTTGTTAAAGGATAGGATAGAGGAGTTACAGGAGGAATATGCGCAATTACAGGTATGCGGTATGCACTATGCAGGTGACTGTGCGGCAAAAAGCTCCGCTACTAAGCATGCATCCTCTCGAATTCCGGAGTATTGTGGCGAACGGAGAGTCTTGGCATTAGGTTTTCTTTGCTTGTAAAATGATATAGCGTGAAGTGAACATATGAATTTTTTTTTGTTGATGGTTAATGCGGTTGTGACTTGTAATAATAATTTTTAATTATTTATTATTATGAATAATGGTGTTGTCTTCTTAGTTTTTTTTTGTCTTATATTTCACTTTTTAATTATTTTGTTGTTAACAATATCTATCATTATACAGGGTGGAAGTGTCAGCGCCACTTTAAATGAAACTACAGTTTCAACTACTCTATAAAAGCCTAATATAATTCGGAAAAAAAATAATTCTCAAAAATGAAAAAGTTATTTTTTCAAACAAAATAAATAATAAAATTATCGTTTTAAAATAAAACGTCATTTGTAAAGTATAACATAGGCACGCAAACACTTACCTGTCAAAGCGGCAACGTCGCATACGTATGTGTGCGTCACACGAAATACAGGTATGGATAAAAATCGTGAAATGAAAAAAAAATCCTACGTCTAAACTGTTGAGGTACCTTGATTATTTTTTTTAATTCTGGGTTTGAAATATTTTACACTATATGCAGTTTCAGTAAAAGAAGCGCTGCCTCTTCCACCCTGTATATATTATATTTATATTATTTTTACTTTAAATGTTGTCTCGTGTAAGTGAACTGTATTCTTATGAGAAATAATATTAATAAGTAATTGAATTTCGCTTTATATTAACTATATTGCATCTATTAATGACACATCTGACGCGGCTTAAATGTCATTAAATTAATAATTTAATCAAGCAATTAAAATTTTAGCGCGAACACAAAGAAAAATGCTCATCGCACGAGCGTCTAAAACGTGAACACGCGTCCTTAGAACGCGAAGTGTCACTCGCGCGGGACGCAGTGCGCGCGCGGGACGCCGCCGCCGCGGCAGCGGGACGCGCTTTCGTGGAGGCCGCCGCCGCGCCCGACGCGCCGCCCGGCGACCGCTGCGGCAGCGTGCCGCCACTGGCGCTGGTGTCGCACACTTCGGAGCAACTGCTCAACGACGCGGGGGAGGGAACGCTAGGTATATACCTAGACTATATATATAAATATGGCCTTTGGCGCTAGTATCGCACACATCAGAGCAGATTAGGGGTAGAGGGACCCTGTACAGGTTGTGTTGTTACGACAAACGCGGCTGCGGTTGCGGGACGAGTATATGTGGAAGCCGCCGTTTGTTTTGTTGGTACGATTGTTGAGTGGCTGAGGTTGCGGGACGCGTTGACAAGTCTGACAGCGTACTGCCGCTGGCGTTAGTGTCCGCACACGTTAGAGCAGTTATGTGCATACTGTCTTAATGCAAAATATATACTTTTTTTCTAATGTAGCAATATTTATATGTAAACTTTATTTTCACTATTACATTTAATACCCATTTATAACAAACATTTACATTTACAGATGTGCGGCTCGAGCGTCTAGCAAGTGCTAAAGCGGAATTAGAAAGCGAAGTGCGTAAACTCAAGCTGCAGTTAAACGACGAGCGTGCGGCGAGACAAAATGGCGTCGCGCATATGCACCGGGATGTTGATGGCGAGTGTAAGTGTACTATTATACAAATCGTGTAAACATTTAAACGTAGCTAGATTTGAACATGTGCCTCTTGGAAACTGCTTAAACACTTTGACCGATGAGCCATGTGTTCTCATCAAGCTCCTAGAAATTCTTATATGCTTGGTACAACTTGTTGGTTACATCTCAGTAGGGAGATTTTTACAAGTTTCCACTACCCAAAGATAATTGCCTAGAATTATTACTTGTCAAGAAAGGAGACTGTCATAAATATTTCTTTTAAAAATACATCAATAAGTATTTTTCTTTCCTAAGTTCCACATTGTAAATAAAAAATACTAAATATGAAATATAAATTTATTATAAAAAGTAATACATCCACAGTGGAAACCCTCCGTAAATCAGTATCGGAAGCTAAAGGTCGCGCTGCTCGAGCAGAAGCCGAGGCGGCCATACAAGCGGCGGCGGTCGCGCGGCTGGAGGCACAAGTCGTGCGACTAAAGGCCAGGCAGGACCACCAAGATGAGCACGAGGAAATGCTGAAGCAGGAGAGGCGGAAGTTGCAGAGGGAGGTGCGTTAGAAAAATTACTTGTGTTTGAAAGAAAAATGTTTTTAGTAAACGTATATAAATGTAAATGTAGCAGGACTCGAATCCGCGCCCCTTGGAAATCATCATAGTGGGTCTAACCAATAAGCTATGTATTCACGTACATACGTATGATTGACTTACTATGGTCAAACATTTTAAAATAGGTTATAAATTCTATTTGTATCCCAGATAGGGTTGTCCTTCGGATAGAAGCGGTGTTACGGCAGTACTCTCCTCTTTTCTGTTCGTTAAAACAATGATATTTTCTTATATATAATATTTAATAAAATCTCAGCTTAACACTGTATATCCCACACACAGCAGGGTAGGCATAGGGAACCTAGTGTTAAGACACTCCGTTCCACACTTTCTGCAGAATTCTGGAGGCATTAAGAAGAAACCATTGAAATTGGGTAACAAATGACATGTAATGAGAGTTAAATGACTTATTATTTATTTATATTATATAATTATTTTCAGGATGTAGTCGATTTCTGGGCCGTTATTAATAATGGTAGCTAATGGTATATTTATTTTATGTATATCCTAGAGTGGCCCTTGGACCTTTGTAATAATATATCAACTACAGTTCCTTTTATATAATAACATTGTATAAAGTACACGACTTTGACCTAATCTAGTCTAATGTTGAAAGTAATTTTAATATATTAACACAATTAGTTGTAAGTAAATTTTCTAAACTCTAAATAAAACCCTTTAACAATATTTTTATATATAAAAAATATATTTTTCTTTAATATATATATATATTAGCAATAAGATTCTCCTCATATACATATCAACAAAACTATTTTGTGTATATTTTTAGTCTTAACTTTATATGTATATTATAATTTTGCAAAATCATTTATTTTCATCAAAAAAAATTAATATACAAATTAAAATGCTATATTTTACAGGCGAGAGAAGCGCTAAACCGAGTCGAAGAACTAGAAACAGAAAACAGTCATCTAACAAAACGTCTTGACAAACTGAAGAACGCCAAGTCAGCTCTATTAAAGGACCTGTGACAAGATTGAATACAATTTGGGAAAATACCATGAAAATGCTAATGAAGCCGGGCTTAGATAGTATAATAATTGGATTTGGCTGATAATCGAACGTGCTAGAACTATGTTTTTAAGCTGCGCCATATTTTATATTTAGGATTATATGGATATGCCCTTTTAGTATTGATTAGATTAGTATAATGCTGATAAGTAAATTGTAAAATTACTTTTTTTTGGTTAAAACTAAATCAGTGTGGCCGTTGTGGCACAGTGAGTATGCGACGGTAAACGCGACGGGGGTTGTGGAAATTATTAATTATAATTTATCAAAGCACTGTTTCGAGTTCCGCCGGTTGCGGCGTTCTCAACACGCGTCTATAAAATTTTATCGTGCGTGGGGAACAGAGTGTCTTAACACTAGGTTCTAGTAGTATATATGGGAGACAGTGTTATGCTAAAAAAAATTAAAAGTAGAGCTTCATTGGCATGGAAGGCTATATAAAGTATTTAAACGGATGTTTGGCCTATGTCTAAATTTTGAATAGGGCATACCATATTGATAATAATATGATTGGAGAGTTCAGTGTTCTCTCCATATGTCAAAATCGGATTACAGATGATAAATAACTTTTTATTTTAATGCTGTACATTTGTCTATGGATTCTTTACGTTTCTGTTTAAGAAAAAAATAATGCTTTTATAATGTATATTTTTTGCTAGCTATATGAAATTGCATTTGTTTCTTCATATCGGCCTGTAATTGACTTGTTTCGTCCTTATAAGACTTCTCTTTATATGAATGGATTAAAATACTAATATCATAGACTTGGTAATTTTATATATGTTTTTTGTGTAAATTGTACATTATGTTTAAATATGTAATTATTTATTTCATGTCCATATACTTGTATAGGTTCTGTATAATATTATTTCAGCTTGCCGGAGCTTCGCTTTTACTAATCGTTAATTATTGTTATAATTTGATTATTCTTTTAACTTGCCAGAAAAAAATGGTTTACTGTAACTTCAGAGATTCATTTGTTGCAATAATATCGAAATATTTACTATTAATTTAACTGTAAATGTATATTGGAGGATTTTTTAAACTAAACAGTGTTAAGACATTTTCTTTTCAATTAAATTTTAATAAGAATTTTATGTATATTGATTATTTTGAATGCTACAATATAAAGTCAATATTTTATATAGTTTCAAAAACTTACTATTTTAACAATTGGATAATTTTTAAAAAAAATAATAAAAAAATGAATTTAATGTAATTGCTCAAAAATTACACCATGCTATGTGATAGATGACTGAATGTACACGTCCAATGGCGATCTCTGATGTATTATAATTATCTCGAGAGTCGTTTTATTATTTATAATATATACGAGTGTTTTGACTAAAGTTACCACAATTTAACTGGCTACTGACATTTTTAATATTCTTTTTTTTTACATAATAATAAAATAATTGTACATGTTTATTACATTTTTAGTTCTTTTGACTATTAATTGGCTTGCGTGGTATATAGTGCTTGGATTTATGCCACTATATATAAAGTTATGTTTGAACATATAATAAGCGGCCGTATCATAGTTTTGAACTTAGTATACTACTTTAGTCACTAAACAGTGCCATGTTGCACCAAAATGTATTATAGTGTAGATGGTGTATTAATTAGTATATAGAGAGTCTGCCTTTAGAACCTACTACACTGAGCGAAAATGGCTGTTGCAAATATATGAAACATGTAGAAATAAATAAAAGTATCTCCATGCATAGCATATAATATTGTTAGCATAATAATTCTTGTAATATTTGAATAATATTATTTGGACTAGAATCGAGATATTAAAACACAGGTGTAGTATTAGAAAAAAAATAACCACTTAATTATTCAAAAACATTGAAAAATAATTGTAAAAAATGGATATTGATTGATGTATTTGCTTCTATATGCTTCATATAAATAGGATAGTCAGTTTCGAATATAAACAATAAAAACCTATAAGATATTATATAGCTAGCTGTTCAAATAATATTACTACAATTATTTAATAGCAAATTAGTTAAAAATCTTAAAATGATAAATTAAAATTTTTGCCATTTTGTTTCAGATATATGTCTCTATCTACTATTATTATGACTCTGATCATCTGTTTTAATTTCAAATATTTAAATAACCCCGTTTTATATTAGACATTCTATATAGAAAATGATTATACAATAGGTTCCTTGTGTACATTGATACTGTTACATCGTAAATAAATTTAGAGTTGCAATTATTGAAGCCATGTATGAGTAAAGGTGATAATTTTTATTTTATTATTATTTATAATGTCGTATATTTGTTTTTTGCCCTAAACATAAAATATAAATGATGTTTTTAAGTGTAATAAAAATAAATAAAACGTTTTTCTGCATTTTGCTACAAAAGTAATGAATTAAAATTTTCTTTATTTTTTGGCAAAAGGGAATCATTTTCAGTTTGTTAATCATGTCACGTCAAACTGCTTATAAAATGTAAAATATTTTCAATTTCGTTTTCAAAATTAGATTATTGTGACTTATCACCTTTATTTATTCATATCTTTCATTATATGACGTCACAATTGTCAAACTGTAGCCGCCAAAATAAGAAAAATGTATAATTTCTATTTAATTGATGCAGTTTCTCGATTGTGCCTCAGTATTCTGCTATTTGTATGAAATGTGAGTAGTGTAAGTAGGTTTTATCATTTTGTAAGTATGGTGTATGTATTTTGGTGCTGCATTACTAATTTATTTCTTTTTTTTATAAGAATGACACTCTTTTATAAGAAGCGAAACTGACCTAATGATGTATAAATTTGATAATTTGAATAAATTTTCGCCCTCTCCTTATTGTTTTATTTTATTTATGATATGTAGATATTTTAAAAAATTCTAGATTAGACAATATTATAGCAAATAGAATATATAGGTCAACCCTTAAAAAATATTATAGTTTATTCATTTGAGCATAAGACAATATGTTACATCTCAAATCTTTATTGATAATATCACATCTGTACGTACAGCAATGTCTGTATAAATGTGATATTATCAGGCATTGTTTCTTTTTACGTGTTAGATAGAACACATTAGCCATGAAGTCCTTATTGAAGATTCCTTTGATTGCTTGTATTGCCTGATTGTATTTGGCGGAGAACGGCGTTTACTCGTGTTTTAAGCATGAAAAAAACATGTTTTTTTAATAGAAAGTGAAACATAACTTTCAAACTTATAAGCAGTTCAAAATACCTTCGCAAACAGACAAGTTAAAAAAATAGGGAAAAAGAAACAACTTTAACCATTCTATCAAAATCTTTAATTTACAATTTGTAGTTAAATTTACAGTGAAGTATTCAATTTAAAATAATACAGGACATGCACAGATAAAAGAGAATAGTGCTAAAATATTATACTTAAATAAAACAAGCAAGAGATCACTAAAAAATAAGAAGTTATGGATATTTTTTAACAAAATAAATAACATCTAACTTTGAAAATCTAATATGTACAAAATGATAATTGACAAAATAATTCATTTTAAATTTTAGTAAATGGTGCTTGAAGTATATATTGTTCGGAAATAAAGTGCATAGAATTTTTTATCGTGATAACGTCTTATAAATCGATGGACGCCGACTGTACGCACAAAAAGCATGTCACATTGATGCATGCAATGAAAAGTTACTCTAAAAAAAAATTATTTTCAATTAACTCTTCTCTTTGTTATAAAATAATGATAATTCAGAGACAATCTTTTATCAATGTTATTTGATGACGTTATCACATAAAACTATCGTCCGTAAACCGACTTTACAGACAACCAGTTGAATATTTTTCTTATTTAGTTCACTTTAAAGTGACATAGTTTTAAAATATATTTTTATTTAAATTTTATCATAATAAATTTTAGAATCAAGTTTTCAAAATTGAGAAATTAAAAATATGGGAAATGTCATGTAGTCATCTAATAATTTTCTTTATAAAAATACGTTCTGTATTTCTTATTGTTTTGAGCCAAGTGGATTAAACCACTTTACAGCAACAGAAATTAAATAAGCAAAGTTGCTAAATGCTCATTGCTGATTCTATACATTAAAAAAACACATTTTTAGTGTAAAACATTGGGCCCTATATTTAGCCATATTATTTTGATTCATACAACTTTGCATTATGTAAATGAATTACATTAATTAAAAATGGTTTTTTTGACTACATCTTAAGCATCAAATATTATAACTTAAAATAAAACTGACATATTAGAAAACATAAATATAGCAGGACTCAAATTCACACTTCCTGAATACTGTTTCAATGCTTTAGCCAATAAAGACATCTTAGACACCTCCAACTTTCCAATTTTATATATCTTTTTTAATATTTTTCTTTACTTGGTATGGAATAATATAAAAAATTTTAGAAAGTGACAAATATAATAATAATTCTGCCTAAACTAAAATTTGTTTAACAATAATGAATTTCTCTCTTATTAATAATTTATTCAAAACAGTAAAAGCTGTTTTAATACTAAAATAGCCATTAATTTAAAATCAAAACTATCTATTGGTGTAGATCCAGCTAAAGAATTGTAGTAAATAAATGAAGCTTAGAATGTAAAAAAAATATGTTTATATCTAAAGTTTGAACTATTACACTATTAAGGACAATATGAATTGTATTAAACAAAACAATTTACTTACTAAACTAACTTTACTATCTTTGTTGACCAAGCTCTGATAGTGGTCTGAGTATAAAGGAACAATTGAAAGTTATATAAATAAATTCAAAATGTATTAGTTGGGACTTATTTCTTATAAATAATATTTTTACTGAATCAAAGACAGTTGTGTCATATTGGAATAAAGAAAATATTTATTATATTTTTTTGTAAATAGAGTACAACCTCACTAATCTATTTTGAAAGATCAAAACATCCAATAATCTGGCACCTTTTAAATATAACTATTATAAAGGACCCCTTGACGCGTATTATAATAATAAATGTTGCCATAGCAAATATATGCCACTTTATAAATACAGGTGTTGTACATATTGCCAAATGCAGGTAATGTTTTATTTGTTGATTTAATGTTATTTAATATAAGCATTACTATTGAAAAGTATTAGCATTCTGCACTTCTCCTACATATAAATTATAAGTGTGCCTAATTTCATACTCCTCCATCCGCACAAATTTATTGCATATGTATTATAATATATAGATTCTTAGAAATGTATGAGACAAGATTTTTATACAAGTATTACTATTGTTATAAAATGAAGTAAATAATCTATAGAGTGAGATATACAACAATTATGAAATAAAATGTGTAGACCATAAAAATCATAATTTTTTTTGCAAAGTGCTATTTGTGCTATACAAATAATAATCCAAACATTCTAATAGTAAAGTAGTGTGATCTTTTACTAAAGTAGATTAGTGAAATTCTACTGCATTACATTTTTATTTTCCAAATCAATATCCATTAAAATGTTAAACTTCACTTATACCTTTCTGTTTCTTACATAACAATCAAATGCTCCTTAATAAATAACATATTATCTTAATAAATAACCTATCTTAAGGTATAGGGTGCTGATTGGGCGTGAGACCGCCATGCTCTGGACTGTGTTTTTGTTTTTTCCTTTTTTTCTCTTTTTTCCTTTTCTTACGCTCTTTGTCATCATCATGCCTCTTTTGCTTTTTGTGTTTCTTCTCATATGTGTCTGGGTTTGATGAATCTGTAATAAATTAAGTGTTAAGGGTATTTTTTTTATATATATTTTTAATTACTTATAGTGTCCTGGCATGAAGTTCATTCTGCTTACACTGTTATATGCAAAAGAAAGTGTGAAGTTGCATAAATTAAAATACTTCATAAATGAAGTATTAATTAAATAAAGCTCCATTATAGTACAAAATTATAAATCATAATAACAATTATAGTAAAGGCTAGGTTCAAAAGAACTTTTATTAAAAAAAGAAAAAAATATATATCAATGAAAAATATGTATCTATGTTGTTTATACAAATTATATATACATACTGTATTTTCTTACTGAAACATATAAATACTAAGACTATTTCAAGAAAATATAATTTATTTCCACAAAAGCTTTTTTTCAGCTTCCTACAGTGTCCTGCATATAACAAGGTAGGCAGAAATAACCTACTGTTATTACACTGTTCTCCATACACTGTCCAATTTAGAAATATTGAATGTGGTTTCCTCTTTACCAAAGCAAAGAAATGACAATAATTCCCTTAAGTATGATTGAATCCACAACTGTAGCATTTAATTAGAAAGTCTCAAAATTTAAAGAACTAAAAGTTAAAATAACTAACCTTGTAGGGGTGTGTCTTGTCCAGGTGGTGCACCATCTTTGTGTTTGTGTTTCTTGTGTTTACTCTTGTGTCTCTTTGGCGGTGTCGCACTTACATAGCGATATTGTTCAGGTAAAGGTCCAGGATGCAACCGGAAACCAGCTAGCTGTGCACCAGTCAAAGGAAGCAGTTCTTTACCCCCAATAGGTCTTTTAGCTATGACTGAACCTAAGGTACTGTTGTCTTCCTGTCCAGGTCCATCAAGTATACCAGGGAGATTTGGAAGGAAAGATGAGAGAGATTCTTTTAACTTTTTGCCATTAAATTTACTATATGAGTGTTCTAGTCCATAATACGCCATTAAATTTGTGGCTCCTGTGAGATCACATTCTCCTGAAAAATATATATAAGAATATTTTAAATTGCCCAAGAATTTTTTTACGATGTAATGGATTTTATTTTGTACCTGGAGGTTCTTTCATCAAATAGAAGGGCCCACTATGCACAATTGAGGGATTCTTGCCAAGTGATATGGTGGTCTTGAGGGTGCCAGAAGAATCTTGACGAGATACTACTGGTGACCTCGCTCCTCGAGGCGAGGACTTCGGTGAATAGGGCTCTACCTTTCTAAACTGATCAGACATCATCTTGCATCTGCATTGTCTATAAAAAGAAATATAAAAAAGAAATTTTCCTAAACAAAACGATAAAAACTAAAACGACGACTATATTCCCTTTCGAAATCTTTTGATCGTACAGATAAAATTTGATAACTAATAGTTTTAGTTTGACATAGGATATAAATCAATAAAATTTAAAAAAAAATCACCATATTTTACAGAAACTACCAAAAAATATCCCAATATTACTAATATTATTTTGAAAGTTCATCTTTGTAGAAAATATGTAAATATTAAATTATTATAATAACTATAAAATATCGGTTTATCTATGGTAAGAACCACGTGTTTACAATGGAAGCCTAAAAGTGCATCACTTACATTAAAAAGTACGAAGAAGAAAAAAACTTATCTATGGTTAATGAATTAGCTTCTCGTAACGCGCTACGATTTTCGATTGTGTGTTTGGAAATAAACAGTTCAGCGAATTTAATTTATGATATTTTTGGTTATATGAGGAGTTTAAAGTCTGAAAAATGTTTGTGTGTAGTGAAATTAGTGGTACAAGAGAACTGCAAAGCTTCTGATAACACCGATCCTCGCTCACCGAAGTGACGCCATTTTACGGGAATGACCAGCCCGCGGCCGCCTCTCATTAGGTCTGATGTAAGGAGCGCTCTATACAAACGGATGCATGGAAACAAACCTCTCATATTGCACTCGTACTGGACGTACGACTTCAGAGGTATAGTCAATGTTGCATTTTGTTATTGTCGCTATCGTAATTCGAATCGCTTTTGATTTCCTCTTGTTTGAACGTCTTTTGTTTCTTGCGAGTCAAACTGAACACGTGTTGTATTTTTTGCAGAAAACTATGGAAGATGGTAATATTGTCAATACTAAAGACGATAAAATCGCTTCAGCATCTTTAGCAAATTTGTATAGTGATCGATCTTGTAAATTGGCGACTAATGGACACGATTTTGCTGGCGAACCGTCCAGTCCCACAGACAGGCACTACGAGCCGCGTCGCCACAGCGCTGAGACACTGCAGGAAGATAAGTTTCGGAAACGCATAAACCCACTAAGAATACACCTGGGTAAAAGACCCTTTGTGGATAACTCTGTACCATTTAATAGTGTTTCAAAGAAACGAAAACCTTTTGTATCTAAACCTAGTGATGTCAGTGTACCCAAAACGAATACTCCCCGAGTACCCAAGTTAGTGCCCAAACGTGTAGACCATAGTCAATTTCATAATGTTTCAACGCATTTGGATAGTACCCTTGACAATGAAAAAGACAAACCTGTGCCTCGACTTGTGCCTAAAAGCCAGTTATTGCAGTTCAAAAAAGGTAAGATGGAAAAAGGAACCCAATTGAAGGAATATGCTCAAAGCTTGGGTTTACAGCCAATGGTTAAATTTAAATGTAGAAAATGCTGTTCAATGTCATTCAAAACATTGGCAATGTTAAAAGAACATCAACTTGTATGTCGAGCACAAGCGAAAGAGCCTGCGTTAAGTCCTGAGGCAGCACCAAACACAGACTGTAGTGCAGCTGGACCCTCCCGAGTCACCCGCAAAGTATACCTGTGTTCTGCATGTGGCACCTATTATGAAAATTGGAATCTTTTTCTTCATATGAGGGAAGTGCACAATAGACATATTTGTCTCTTTTGCCTGGGAATGTTTTCTAAAGCAGAAAAACTGTCTTCACATTTAACTAACAAACATCATGTACAAGAGTTTAACTATGATAGTAAAGAGGATTTTTGTAAAGTGTACAATGGAACTTTTTATTTGATGTGCTGTGCCTGTGATGAAATATGTAGTGAAAAAGATGATTTTTATAACCATGATTGTAATAATATCAAGCCAAAACCTGTCCCAGTTCTTATTAGTAAAAATGCACTTAAATCTAATACTGCAAAAATATTGAAAAACGGCAATGAATATGGTATAAATGGACCTACAAATGTTACAAAGGAACCTGCTAAGCCTTTCAATGAAAAAAAAGATTTAATTGAAAAGAAATCTGAGACAATTACATCACAGTCTCAAAAAAATGAGATTCATACAAGCAGTAATGATATTGTAAATAGTGACACTAGCATAAGTTATGAAAGTGTGGCATCTACTAGTAAAGACACAAGTAGTACCTTAGATACTACCCCCCTAGTACTTAGTCCAAAAGCCAAGCCTTACTCAAGCCCTAATAATAGTTTAACACATAATTTAAATACAAATGCTAACTATATCCCCAATGGGAATGAGCAGTTGGAGCAATCAGATAGCAGTGATACTCCAGATTCAATAAGTAACAGAGAACTAACACCTGAGTATGTACCACAAATAAAACAAAGAGAGCCAACACCACCCCCTATTGAAAAAGATAAAGAATGTGGGATTAAGTTAAAATTGAGCTTAAATAATGCCAATTCACCAATTATTATTAATTCAACTGTGGATCCTTCTGTTGGTCAACAATATGCTCACAAACCACCTTCACGTAACAGAAGACCGCCTAAAAGATATGAAAAAGATAAACCTCCTGACCCAGTTCCCACAACACCAGTCAAACCACCTTCAATAAAGATGACAATATGTGATAAATCTGACAGTCCTTTTGTTAAAACAACTATTATAGAGAACAACAAAGAAGAGACTACTGTTAAAACACTTGTAAATAATAATATAGAAACAATCAATAAAGCACCTGAATTCAAACCAGAAAATACTATAAAATCAACTATATATGATAATAAATTAGAAGATATTAATACTTTAAATAGGGTACCAAAATTAACTGTTAGAGTTCCTAAAGAATTTTTGGATAAAAATTCATCTAGTGACTACTCTTCTGATAGTGATTCTGGGGAGAAATTGACTGTTGATGTTAATAAAACAAGTGCAGAGGAACAGGAATATGAAAATAAACAAGAAGAAATGGACACTGCTCCCCCTATTACACCTTTAGAAGAAGAGAGGGCTGAGGAAGAACAAAAAATTAAGCCCGACCCAGAAGAATTATTAGAAGAGAAAGTACAAATAAAAGATGAGATTTCCCTTAAACCTGAACCAATAGAACCCCCTGACGAGAATCCTAATGAAGATGTGAATGTAGAAGAGCCTGTTGATCCTGTTGTGACTGATGATATTCCTGTAACAGAATTATCATTAGACAGGCCAATTGATAAATATCCTTTAAAAGACCTATTGAAGGTGTTCTTGGCATCAACAGTTTTTAATTGTATTTATTGCAATCATGTTCGTAAGATTGCAGTAGATTGTGAGCAGCTGGCCCTGCATATGGTGGCACAACACAGGTTTTCTGCTACAGTTGATAGCATCACAGCTGAAGAGTTAATGCCAGAGACAATTACATTTAAAGTGCAGGCTGGAGCCGAGGAGCTCCGGTCTATTTATATTAATTTAGACTCTTATGATAGTGTAGACAAGTGTGATACAGTGCAATTTAATCCAATTTTCGAATGTTTTCAGTGTTATTTTAAAACTGCTGTTCATAAAGATCTCTATTTGCATAACAGAAAAATGCACCAAAAAACAATATTACTGTGTGTTATGTGCAAGAACAATTTTTATAGTTATAGTGAATTATTATGTCATTTATGCCCTGGAACCTATGATTCTGAGTATGCAATTAAGTTTAGATGTTGTTTTTGTAATGTAGACAATATTTCGTCATCCTTTAGGTTAATGGTGCATCTTAGAAAGATTCACCACACTTGTGATGTGTGTTTAGAACTTTGCCAAAGCCAAGCACGTCTGTCTAACCACGTGTGGAAACACAAGTTGCACCATTTATGCTATCGTTGTGGAATAGCTTATAGAAACAAACCAGATATTACTAATCACTTATTTTGGAAGCATGGCACTGAAAGTGTTATGTGTAAAAAATGTCTACAGAAAAAGTGGCCTCATGTTTATCATTTCTGTACACCACCGGCCGTATTTGTTTGCGATGAATGCACTTTGCAATTTACCAGAGCAGTTTGTTTAAAAGTTCATAAGCGATTTCACTCTGAAGAGTTTCCACATGCGTGTAGTGAAGAAGGGTGTACAGAAAAATTTGTATCTAAAAAACTCCTTAATAAGCATTTAGATGTACATAATAAAAAAATGATTTCAGAAAAAATTGATGAAGAAAAACCAGTTTTAAATGAGCCTATTTCAGAAAATTCTAAGGAAATTCCTATTATTGATCTTGTTGACGATAAGACGAAAGAGGGAGCTGGAACTCCCGAAAATAAAACTGAAACTGAAAGTGAGCAACAATCTAAAAGAAGTAAAAAGAAAAAGCTAAAAGATAAAGATGCTTTATTATTAGATGTTAATCTGCCAGCCTTGAATTTATCTGAAAGCGACAGTAGTGATGAGTCTGATAGTGGTATTCCACCGAGAAATAAGGAAGAAACACCTCAGGACAAGCCTGATAATGTTCAAGAAAGTAATCCTGCACCTAATGTTGAGAAAGATGTAAAAACAGCAGACTCAGAAGCGCCACCAATTAACGAAGAAGAAAAAACAGATTCGAAAGAAGACGATAAACCTAATGACCAAAAAATTCTAGAAATATGGGATAATTTTAATAAATATCAAGCTAAAGTCGAAAAACAAAAAGAAAAGACGCCTCCTTTGGTACCTATACGAAAACATGTATGCGAGTCAGACCACGATTACTGCGTAATACCTACTGAAGTTAACGGAGACGATGACGTATTTTCTTCTGGTACGAAGAAAAGTAAAAAATCTCCAAAGAAAAGGCATGGTAATCTATCAGTAAGTTCAAGCAGTAGTAGTAGTGACAGCGACTCAAGCTGCTCCTGCGGATCTAACTGTAGTTGTTCATCTTCAAGTGGATCTTCTTCATCAAGTTCATCCGATTCTGATTCTTCAGATGAATCAGGCAATGAAAAAGATAAGAAAAAGAGCAAGCAATTTAAAAAAACTCTTCCTAATAGAAGATTAAGTAATGGTTCGAATGTTGATGTAATGGGTATGTCGGAGACCCCTATTTTAGTACCTGAGAAAAGTGAACCAACAATTGCTGAAAGTGACTTGGAAACCGAAGAAAGCGAAACTGATGAAGAGTTTTATGACGAACACCCTCAACAAATTGCAAATAAAATGCATAATGAAAAACGCAACCAACTGCTACTTTTAGCTTCCGTGGCTCCATCTGACGGTGGCTCACTATCAGGCGATGTCAGCCGCTGTACAACTCCAGCTAAAGAAGAAGAACCCAAGGAAGTAAAAGTCAAGGAAATTATAAAAGAGGAGGAGAAAGAACTGAAAGAAGAAGTTGATTCCAAGGAGAAAAATAACAGCAGCAAAAAGAAAAGTAAAAAGAAAAAGAAATCTAGGAGTTCGCGTAAACACGCCCCTATTAAAATGACTATCCCTAAAGATGTTATTGCAAAATCAGAGATAGAATCAACACCACCCTTAATTCCTAATAAAATTACAATATCTCTGCAGTCTAATACGGTACAACTACCGGAAGCGCCACCAGCGGCTACTGTACCGCCGTCCGCCATCGTCAACACTTCGATGAAGTCGACGGAAAAGAAGCGAGCCTCGAAAAGGAGACGAGTGCCAAATAAATTTTACGGTTACTCAAGCGACGAAGAATCACCACAAACAGTTGCGGCACTTAAACCTCAATTGCCGCCGAAATTAGAATGGAGGAAAGAAGATTTGCCTTCACCTGTAACGCACAAAGCTAAAAAGGAAATACCATCTACAGTCATCCCGCAAAGAATGTTTAATTACAATGAGCCCATAAGGTTGACGACGCCCATACCCGATCCCGAGCCTCCGCGTTTCCTGATGAACTCGGAATCCATGGAGTCTAGCGATTCAGAGTCAAGCACCGAGGGCGGGCTGGAGATTTACCAGCCCACGCCGCCCGCCGCGGCCACGGTGCCGCCTCCCACATACCTGAATTCGGGCACGTCGAGCCTGCCGTACGCGTTCCAGCGTCCGGCAGCGCGGCAGGCGCGTGAGGGCGAGAGCGTTTACTGCTACTGCCGCTGCCCTTATGACGAGGTGTCGGAGATGATCGCCTGCGACGCGGAGGGCTGCTCCATCGAGTGGTTCCACTTCGAGTGTGTCGGTATCATGGTACCGCCTAAAGGCAAATGGTACTGCCCACAGTGTAGGAAAGTGTAGTTTCTCAGGTTACAGATGAGTCTTATCGAAATTCGAGTGTATATAATTATTGTGTATTGTTATTTGTATATAACTTATTGATGACTGTAGATATTTAGCTTTACATGTATATCTTTGTAGTTAGTTCGGATAAGTTAGGATATTAGGTCTGACAAAAATGTATCATTGTTATAAAGTACACGTTATGCTTGATTCTGGCTGTGCGGCCGACTCTGTAACCTGGCAAATTGTTACTGACATTATCGTATACAGCAACACAGAAATATAAATCCAATTTTTGATACCATTATGTTTTGTTATTTGACCCACCATCGCTTTACGTTACGTAAGTCATATCGTTTATTAAATTATAATTAATCCAGCTGAAGTGTTTATTGATAGGTTATATAACTGTGTTGTGGGTTCGATCCCTTGTACGAGAAAAAAATGTATAACGTTTGATTTCATATACAGTGTTTTTATCATCACCACTTTAAAAGACTAATACAATTAAAACAAAAGGGATTTTGCCAAAAATGAAAAAGTGATTTTTTCAAACAACAAATAATAAAATTATCGTTGTCAAATAAAACGCCATTTGTCTTTGACAAGAACGACGCACGCAGACCTATGAAAGGGACACCGTAGGAGTCGTAGGTATTGGCGGCAAAGTTCAAAGTTGTGTATTTTTGAAGAAGTAAGTATTTACTTTAATTTCTTTAGGTATGAGTTTGAAGACGCTCCCACTATGTATGTAGATGTGTAAACCGGTTTAGCCAAGACATTTTAAGTCCAAAATATTAAGAATAATTCTATAGTTGAACAAAAACAATAACATCGCTTAGCGATGAGCAATAAATATAACCAGCCCGCATGTGAACTATCGTGTGTGATAAATTAATGTAAATTAAAAACTTGTGACATCGATTTATACTTATATTGATATATAAGAGGGTTTTACTATATTATGATTTACGATTATTATTTTACAGCATCACAATGTGTTGCTTTTGCTTAGTACCTACAGACAAACAAGAACAAGTGTTAATTAAAGAGATGAGAGATGGCACTTCGGTCTGGCCTACCTAATTTCGGGATATTGCTGATTAGGTGGGTAGATTTGATAGAAGGCCATCGGCCAATCGAAATAGACAAACCGATTTGTGGGGTTCTACTATCCTCTATATAATATCTAATGTCTGTAAATAGCAGACAAAAATCAAAGTGCAAATATGTAAGAAATGCAATAATAAAACGGACGTGCGAAGTTTAAAAAAGAACAAAAATTTCAATATGATTATTACAAAAATAAAGATTTGCAGATATACGAAAACTTATGGTAAATCATAATGATTTATTGTTGTCAAATAACAATGTCAATCTTTTCTGATTTAGATTAAATCTTTTTTTATTTCTTTATTTAATATCACATAGAAAATTTTTGAAACGCAGTAATAGTAAGTGATTATGTAAGCTGCAAGCAATCATGGACTTCAGTGATCTGTGTCCCTATCGGGATATCTGTAACCAGTTTAGTAAGTAGCTCTATTCTCCTTCAACTTTGTTACAGGATAGTAAAATTGTTGAGAAAAAGTTCCCTTTTGGTATACCAGTACTTCTAACTACTACTAACTACTTCTAACGTTTGTTTATAAATGTTTACATATTATACTATTTACTTAAAAAAGGTAGTACACCTTTCCGGGCCTTACATCTTTATATTTTTTTGATAACTTTCTTTGTATAGATATATTTTTTAAATACTATTTTATTGAATTTATAAAAAAAACATGTCACAGTACCTATGCATATTATCATAATATTATTGTAATTTGTCATAAAACTACGTCAGAACTCAAGGTTGTATAGAACTAGCATGTGAAATATTTATATATTTTCACTTTATAATCAATGCAATCGATTAATTTGTTTTATTGCTTTAATTCTTCAATCTTAGCTTTAGCTTGCTTGAAAAATTCTCATGAATATTATAAAATTCGTGAAGCAATTTGTTGTAGTACCTACCTATATACTTTATTATTTCCAGGCGCTTCTCTTATAAAATTCGAAATATCGTAATTGCCTTTAAACTTTATGTAGAGAGAGAGGACAACGTCGTGGGAGGGGCACAAGCGTGCGGTTGTAAACGTGACGGTTGTCGGTTCGATTCCTACTAAAAGTGACGGGGAACGAGGCTCTGTCGAGTGTCTTAACACTAGGTTGCAAGGTTCTCTCTGCCTTCCCTGCTATGTGCGGGATACAGCGTAAAGCTAAAAAAAGTCAAAGTGAAGCGCTGAGTTGCGTCACTCGATAGCCAACACGCCATATCTCGAATTCAGGTGGAAAGTGAAGAGTTTCTTGCAGGGTTTCTATCTTCTTTCAAGCATAGTTTTTTAAAGTTAATAATTACCTAAGGTTCTTTTCTTATTATTATTCTTACGTACTTTGCGCATTTGACTGGATAATCTAAGACAACTTATTGATATTACCTACATCCTGTTGAAACGGTCATGGCGCAGGGGCGCAAGGGTGTGACTATAACGTGACGGTTGTGGGCTCGATACTCACTTATTGGGGATGAAATATTGTTTTTAGGGTTCCGTACTTTTTAAAGAAAAAAGGCACCCTTATAGGATCACTGTGTTGTTCGTCTGTCCTACCCTCTCTCTCTGTAATTAAATTAGATCAACTTCACGTGTAGTTCTAAATCCAATAAAAGTAATACATAAAAATAATTCCTAAAAAGTAATACCCTTAAAGGGCAACATTTGGTATTAAAGCTGCTAGTTCAAGTGAGCTATCAGATGAAAGGGCTTTGGCTAAGCTAAGCTTGAATTTCAGAAAAAGCTCGAGGCCTCCAATTATCATACGGAACCCTCGGTGGGTAAGCCCGACCCGCCTTTGTCCGGTTTTATAATATTTTCATTTCTTCGCTCTGCTAATATTTGCGGGCAATAGCGTTTTTAACTTTTTGCTAAAATAGAGATATTTAATATAATAATATATATAAAACATTTCTTTCTCAAGTACTCATACCGATGCGCCTCAAGTGTCGGTTCTTTTCCTAGAGTGCCTCAAAGTCCCAACTTGTTTAATAATAACAGGTTGGCGCCCATAAACTCTTTACCAAAACATATTGAATAGCGTTTGCTTGTTTTTTTTTTTTCACTGTACGGATTTAACAATCGCATAAAACTCTAATCTATTTTACCTTTTTTTAGATCAAATAAGTAAGCCCACACTGAGTACTACTGCTACTGAACTACCGGTGCCTGCTTGGAGAGGTAAGATATTTTTAAGTAAAATCTTATAAGCGAACTCGAGCATTCGAGAATTTCAAAATCAATGGCAACGAATCTGATCTTTTATCCTAAACGGGCGGCCATATATATGGAGCTCATATTTAGTGGAAGTACGAAACCGAGTACAAGAAATTCCCCAGTATATTAATCTGCCGCGCTTTAGTAAATCCAGAAAGTCCCCTCTTCGGCTCCTCTATGATGTTAAAAATAAATTTGAATTAAAACTTTAATATATGTCTGTCATTGTTAATCGTTTTAATAGAAAGAAAAATACAAAAAAATCTATATCTTTATTTTATTCCTTTACCTATGAACTATCATCTAGTGAACGCGTGTAGCGTGAAATGTATGGTCATCGCATTATTACGACATTTTATGTTCACCATGAGAGCTCAGAGCCGTTATATTGTAAAAATTTGCCGGTATGTTCCTCTCGAAGATTCTGAATAGTTTCAAGCATACCAGATACACTGGTGTCTACTTCTAGCGGCGCGTTACTACCGCCCATTTCAGTCTTCACCCACCCTGGATGCATGGATATGATAATGATTTGATCCCTTTTCAAATCTATACTCATAGATTTGGTTGCTGCGTTTAGTGCTGCCTGTGGATAAGTAATATGTTAAATAAGAAATACTAAAAAAATATATCTAATATTTTGTAATATTTTAGTAAAAGATAGCATTTGGAAATTCTATTCCATTTTTTTTACTAAAATATTAAATATATTTTACGTCATCAATGTTGCTATATATTAAAATTTAAAGTGATATGTCTATCGACCTAATATGCGCTGAATAAAATTTAATAAATAATGTGAAAGTATATAACAAAATACCTTTGAACATCTATATGGATAAAAACCTCCTTTATCATTTTCCGCCATGGATCCTAATATAGAACTCATATTTACAACGGCTGCTCGTTCGGAACCCATCGGTTTGTCACTATTAGCCTCTGATGCTTGTTTAAGCAATGGCAGGAGAGCCTTAAAATTATATAATATATAAATTGACAATTATATAAAATATGAAATGAAATATTCACGACAGAATAATATATTGTGTTTTTAATTTATTTGTTTTAAAATAACTTTCACAGATATGTAGATGTTTAGAATCAATTTATAGATAGTTATAATTTTATACCTTTGTTAGCATAATAGGTGCAATGGTATTAACAGTCAGATTTTGCAGTAAATTATCCGCCTTTACCAAACCTAGTTTTGTAAACTTTGTGCTAACTCCAGCATTGTTGATTAAGAGGTTCAGACCCTTATCGCCTATAACTTCCTTTACTTGTAATGCTATATCATCAATTTGTTTTAAGTCTGTAACATCTACAAATAAAAATTAATGAAATCACATTGTAACATTACATTAAATTGTAAGTGTTAGACAAGTAATGTAGCAAACTGTATATTAAAAATAAATTTAAAGTTTATTTAAGCACTTTCTTTTTTTGTAAGCGTTTTCTATACTAATTAAATATACATGTAAATAATAAGTACCTAGATGTAAGATGTGGAGATTTTTGTTGTCTTTCGAAAGTGTACTCAGCTCCTGTAATATAATAAAAGGAGATACAATAACATGCAGAATAAGAAGATACAATAACAGACATACTAGTTTCCAAATATATATTTTTGAATTTTATACTATTTTTTATTTATATATTTCGTTTAGATGATCGCCAAAAGTTATATTTGTTCGCATACAATAATTATTACTAAGTAAGAAAGTTATATGCTAATATTTTAAAAAATCAATATTTAATTACAGCAGTGTAGCAATAGTTCCTCTGGGTCCTTGATAGCAATGATTAACAAGCGTATTTTGTAAAAAAGAAGTAAATATAATTGTGTTGTATATTTTCTATTACATACATGATTAAAAAAAAGATAAGGTTACTTTGAATAATAGCTATATATTGATCCATATGATATGAAACAGGAGACAATACTTTTTTTATATATACATATTTGTTTTTTGTTTTATTTCTATTATATTACGATTAAAGATGTTAATAAAATGCAATACGTTTTCTTCCACTACATTGTAACAGTTGCGAAATATCCCGGTGTTCTACAAGTTTAAGAATCATCTCGATTCTCGACTAGCACCGTCATTGCACTTCTCTACAAACGTCGCAGGTGACGTCATCTGTCAAGTCATGCTCGACTCGCCGCTAGGACGGATTGCCTCATGTTGTCTCTTTCCACCATTCCAGCGATACTAAAAACTGCTTTATAAAATACGCGACGTACATTCCGCCTTATTATTTTGTACCGTTGTCGAAAAGACACACACTCTGTGTTGAAGTGTTAAATATTCAGTGACAAATTTTTAATTGAAAATGGCACCTATAGGTGAGTACAATGTTCAATTTATTACCTCAGACTTGCGTCGGCAAGTTGCGAATATATTCTCAACCTTGTTGTGTTTTAATAAATGTTTTACGAATCCAAGTCCTAAGCCACGGTTCGCTCCGGTAATTAGTGCGGTCTTCATATTGAGAATTTTACAACTATTATAATTCGTACGTGCTATACGAAGTTATCTCTTTACTGGCGAAATATTTCTAGTGAACTGTGAGACTGTCTCTGTCACATTTAATAGCGCGTCAATATGTCAATTCTCAATAATTTCTTAAGAATAAGTAATTATGTGAAACCTTTCAATAGAACCGAGTGTTTTTTTGTGTTCTCGAGGCGTACCTTTGCTAGTAAGTTAGTATGTATAACTAAATAGTAACCTTGGTTTTCTTAGTTACAACATAACCTCTATTTTGTTGAAGCTAATATCTGAAAGAAGTTCGTTAATGCCGACTTGTCTTGATACAGAAGTAACCAGCCCAGTAAAATTATTAGAATGAGTTAATTACATAGATAATACAACCAATAATATTACCTTTTTATTTTTGTATAAGAAAATTAAATACATAAGAATACATATTTAAAAAAACTATTGTTTAAGTAAATATATTTGTTTTGGTAACAACACTAGGTGGTTGGATATGTTGTGGACATAAGAAAAAATCGGTAGCCCCTTTAGTTGATCAAGGTATTATTGCAAAACACTTCATACAGGCATCTGTGCTGTTGCATAAATTGTCTTGTTATGCTTTAATACTGCACTGTACATAAAATTTATTATGTTTGGTACAGACAACTAAAGTATAAGAACAAAATAATGGTGGTGATTTTTCCCTACAAACTATCAACCCCTATTTCATCCCTTTTGAAATTTTTCAAAATCTGTTCTTATTGGGTGTCATTTCACATTATGAAAATAAAAATCTATCCAAATTTCACATATAAATATAACACATATAAATATCAGATATAATTTAAAATTAACTTTGTTATGGTATCGTCTGCACATTGTAGATGGGTCTTTCGACTATGATTTGGCGGTCATTGGTGGTGGGTCCGGAGGCCTGGCCTGTGCTAAGGAGGCAATTAATCAAGGGGCAAAAGTTGCTGTATTAGATTATGTTCAGCCATCACCACAAGGATCAAAGTGGGGTCTTGGAGGCACTTGTGTCAATGTTGGATGTATTCCTAAGAAGCTGATGCATCAAGCTGCATTACTAGGGGAAGGTATTCATGTAAGTATTCTGTTATGATTGATATCTCAATATTTTTTTGTCTTATTATTTTCGGAATAGTAATGCTGCAATTTTCTTTTAATGTGCAATTGGTAAAATATTTTTTTGTATTTATAGGATATGGTAAGTCCTCCCTTCTCCTTGGACTTCTATCCCTTCCAAATCTTGAATTCCTTTGGCTTTGGACTAAATGGTTGGATCTTTTTAGTAATATATAATTTTAGGATTTTTAGTTTGCACTGGTATATAGAAATCTTATTTCACTGTAGTTATTATCAAAGTAATAACTATTAGCTAAGTGCTGTTTGTGGTTTTCGAAATTCTATATTCATGTTTTATCTTTATTTACATGTAGTCAATACTCCACACTACACTTTAGTTTTCACACACTAGAAACTTAGCAATATCAGTTTCATTTTAACGTTGCTGTGGTTTTTTAATATTTTTTACATGGTAATAATAATTCTTTGAAGAAAAATTATACATAACAATTCTATATCATATTTTTTTTAGAATAATTTTACCATATTTATATGATACTTATATGTTTATTTGCTCTTTGCCTTATATCTAGTGCAAAATTATAAACATTAAAAATATGTGATTTTTAAGTATAAAAACAATAACTATTACAGTTATCAAGTAACCAGAAATAATACAGTAACAGACCCTTCCTTTTAGAAATACTTTCTTTAAAAGATTTTAAAGAAAGTATTTTGAGACCATTATTTTGTTCTAAGAAATTTTATGTTAAAGTTTAATAAATATTTAACTTTTACTTAATTAATATGAAAAACTACACTACTAACTAACTATAGAAATGTTTACAATACAGTTAACATACTTTTTATTTTTCAATAGTTTCTCACCTTTTATTATGTTGTTTATGTTTTCACTTAATTTAAACCTAGAAACTGTGTTTTACTAACAATAGTGGAGAAATTCTCACAATAGCAGTACTTAGTTTACGCATATTAATTAAATTAATAACTGCTTTTGTATAAACCAAAAAGGAAACATAAAAAAGGCACAAAATTACTTCATACATAATTTTAGAAAATATATTGATAAAACAAAGAAGGTATACTATAGGTAGGTATTTAATATGAGGCTCGTATTTCTTATGATAAGTTTTTGATATGTAGACATGTTGTCCGCCATTAAATGAGTTATCAAGAAACGCAAATGTTTTATAACTTTTATTTCACTAGTAATTTAATTTTTTAAAAAATGTAGTTGTTTTTTAAAAAAGTAATGTTTCACTAATATAGTTTTTGACCAACTTTAACAGCAAATTGTTACGTATGCGGTATGGTTCAATGTGTAAACATTCCTATAATTTGAATTCTTTTTTTTTTAATTATTTATTTATTTGAACTCTTCAGATTATTTAACTTCTTTTATTAAACAATTAACGAATTAATTGATGCTTATATAATTTAGAATGTTTTTAATTTGAGTGTACGGGCCATAGCCCACACTGGCAAATTAAACCATAATAGATTAATAGAAGATACACCAAGCAAAAGCTAATACATAATCTTTAATATGAAATAATTAAAATATTTTTTTCTACTTATAAGAAGTAACATAATAATAGTATTTAATTTTCATTTAAATTTGATGTTGTATTGTTTTAAATTAATGTTATTAAGTAATATTTCTTTGGTTTGAAACTATTGGATGTGACATGTTATATATAATTAGTTTACTACAACATATCAATAGCCTCACATAGTCTCATAATAAATCGCCTGATATCTAATCTATGGAACTAATCTGCTATAAATTATGAAACTTTTAAATATATGTACGGAGAAAATATTCACTCTTACTTTGTACATTGTTATACATTAGGGTGGGTCACTTTACTACGGAAAAAAAAGTGTGATTCGAATTCTAATAGTAATATTATGTTGTAGTATACTGTTATATATAAGTAGTTTAAGCGAGAATACTTATAATTAAACATACATCGTCAGCCCGCGCAGTATCAACGAAATTTTAAGTTTTTGAAAAAAACATGTATTACGAAATGTAATAGAAATTTCTTAAAATACTCTAAAAATATAAGAAGTATTCAGAGAAAGACGTATAGACGTTTGAAACATAAAACTTAAACAAAAACACATTAAAAGTTATCAAAAAAATATTTTTATACAAAAAATCCCACCTACTATCGAACTTCGGCATAAATTTCCTAGAAGCAAGTTTTGCATAAATCATACCATTTATTGGTTTTTTATAACAACTTCGCTGAACTGCTCGTGTATGGCGAAGCAGCATAATAAACAATACAAGGGTATTACGTTACTCTTTTACTCTATAATCTGAATCAGTTTATCATTCGGTTGATTTCTTAGAATAGGTGGATCAAAATTGTTTTTTTTGCTATTAATAAGCTAGTAATAATTCAATATAACATTTAGCATCCAAATTAAGCTTAGGCACTTCAAAAGTGCTTGGTAGTTTTTCCATTGCAGGTGAATTAGCGCTTTTAGAACTCTTCTGGCTACAAGTTGTCTTATATGCTTCTCTCCGTTTGTTAACATCGCCAAAAGTAAATTTTCAGGGTGAGCAAAATATGCGTTTCATTGAATAATAGGATCTATAATTGATTTTAATGGACTTGATAAGAATAGCGAACTTTCAATCCACTTCGAAATCTGTGCAGCAATCTATACTTAAATTAGGTCGACAGTACAGTTTTTACACCGATTTAATGACACTTAAAATCTAATTGACATCTTTTTCTGGTATTAAAATATTAGAGCGTTATGGTGCTAGTTTTAATTTTAAATACAGCTAGCTATTCTCATATTTCCGCGTGTGTTATGAGTCATTCGTGATATAACATGGTAATATAATAACATGAAATAATTGTATCACAGTATCGACATTTTTATATGTACGTCACCATTTATATACCATGACTTGCTATTTGTAAGGTAACTCGAATATCCTCCTATTTGTGGTTTTGAGTTATTTTTGTATTGGTCAATTTGTTTTGGTTGTTTTTTTGGTCTATTCCAAATCAAAGCTTTATTTTTTTAAATAAATTAAATCAGCTTTACGCTGTATCGCGGGATACATCAGAGTAGGCAGAGGGAACCCAGTGTTAAGACACTTCGCCCCCCACTTCTGGAGGCATTGCGTGTTGAGTGACGGAGCTCAACGCCGCTCTTTACCTCGACATCATAGCGAAAAAATGGAAATATATATGTACTTATAATTATTTACTGGAGCGGGTATCGAAGCCACAGCCCAAGCTGAAGCTGCAGTGTGTTATGTTGAAACGAATAATGTGATAACAAATATCAAGTATACCTATAGTCTTTCTCGATGAATGGATGTTCTAATAAAAACACATTATTCAATTTCATTCTGTTAACAGTTCCTGAGATTATTTCGTTCAACCCGACAAATTGTTTGTTCTCATAATATTAGTAGAAATTAATCATGTCAAACCTACATCCCGTAACTAAAAAAATGGCAGTTATAAATCCATACTTACGCCTAGACTCTTAGAGTATCCACCGTAGTCATGAAACAAGGAAGTCGGTAGCTTAAATTAGGCGAATAGCGTTCTGTAATATGCCGCTATAATTATACGAGTAGACTACAATCCTAGAAAATGTCTCAAGGTTAATGTCCATTGTAATGTCTATTTTAAATTTCCGTATTGAAACAATATTAACAACATTTTGGCAAAATTATGGTAAACAATGTAAGTTGTCTGGTAACAAGCTGCAACTTTGATAATTATCATCTAGCATCTTTTATATAAGATCAACGTGATTGACCTACCTACTTCCCTTACATTTGTTATGTTTAAGTTTTAGGGGACTAAAGGTCGAAATGATGTAGTATATCAATTTTGCATGATAAGATAGATACGTAAAACTAAAAGAAAATTCCTCTCTCTGTCTATACATATATTTAAACTAACTGAACGCTGCCTGTACTGCTGCTGCGAAGATATATGAGAAACCTTATAGGCGGTATATTTTATTAATATAATGTAATAGAAATAATAAAAATATTTTAATCTTATTGTCTTCGCGCTAATCTCAAAAACGGCTTAGCCGATTCACAGTTTTTACTATTGTATTTTGCAAACTCCCCTTAACATGTAGTGTTTGTTTTATTTCAATGCACACACATTGTATGCCACAGTATTGCTACAAAATAAATGTTTTAGAATAATTGTTTAGTGCGGGGTCTCTAGTCTGTAATAAATTACTAAAATTATATATTAATTGTTATAATAAAATAAAAATAATAACTGATATCTCATACTTGATGAACATAGTGCGATCATAGATAGCGCTGATAGACGCGTTATCGTCTCACACGTTGTGTAATAAAATACAATATATAAGTGAAATATGTTCTTCTTACCGCTATTTGCATGCGCATTGGGTGCATATTATATATATACGAGTATGAAAAAATATAAGCTATGATCATGAGAGTAGGAATACAGGGACAGGGTCTCTGCCCGTCCCCGAATAGTCTTGTGCCCCAAATTTTTTACTAAAAAATAGTACTAAAAAAATAAAACTTTATACGAATATATCTATTCAAAGCTAAAATCCTTTTTAAGATGCAGTAACTATTTTTAAATAAAGAAAAAAAATTGCTAAATCATTGATTGTTTTATCCCTTCGAATTAATGTTCTAAAGATATTTGTAGCGAAACATTAGATATCAGTATTATACTTTATCTTGATGTTATTTTGATATTATCGATAATAGTACCATATTCTTATATACATATAAGTATATCAATATAATTTAGTTGATTTTTTTTCTTATTTTTATTAGGCACGTAAAGAACTTGATGTTAATTAGTTTCTTAAGTCTTTTTCTGCCTACTCTGTTGTAAGACCGTGCGATGCGCGACAGTCAACAGACCGAGTCAAATGTCGTTATCGAGTTCTTATTACAGTGGAAAAATATCTAACTATAAGTGACAATATTTGCTAACCGTCAGTAGTAGATAGTAGATAGTAACTATAACAAAATAACTAATTATAGAAGCGGAGATTTATTTATTATCTAGATTTTAAAATATATTTTTTATTTCTATTCATGCCCTTGAATCTAAGTTATTAGCATAGTATAAAAAGCATCGAGAATATACCTAATCGTTTCCGATATCACGTATTTTTAAATGACTAATGTGTAATAGTTGCCTTCCCGCATACCTCATGCATTGATTGATCTTCATATAATACAAATATAAGATTTATTTTATTACGATATAATACTTTTTTATTTTTTTTTCTAAACAATTTTAAAAGTAAGCTTTCTGTTTTTATTTACAGTAAATAAAAAAAAATATTTGAGACTCAAGTCTCAACACATTTTCTTATTTTTCTGTTTTCGTGCTAAACCTAATTCCTGTTGTAATTAAGTGCCTGATTTTTTACAATAAAATATTAACTTTGTCTATGTTCAATTTCGGACGGTCTCTAAATTGGATAGTAAAAAAATATTGTTCCTTTAATTACCAGAATGCTCGCTAATAACGTGTTACATTGACCGTTTAATGGCTTGTGGCCTAAATTAAAGATGTTATCAACATTTTTGCTATTTAATCAGAAAATTGCAGCATTACTTTAAAATTTTTGTATAGTACTCAATTACTTGTCTTTTAATAAAATTATTGTATTTTGTAATATGTTTGAGTGTTATTCGCGTACTTTAATTAACAATAATAAATTGAAAAGTTTGTGTTTTTTATTTAATTTTTCTTAGGAAGACACTTTTAAAAGTAAAATATATTTTATATGGTTTTCTATGTATACAGGAAAAAGTAATTTTATATTAAAATAATATTTTAGGAAGCAGTTGCGTACGGGTGGGAGGTGCCCTCACTGCAGCAAGTCAAAATAAACTGGGCAGAACTAACACAAGCCGTACAAAATCACATCAAATCAGTTAACTGGGTAACTCGGGTCGACTTGAGGGAAAAGCAGATTGAGTACATCAATGGACTTGGTGAATTTAAAGATCCCCACACGATTATTGCAACTATGAAGAATGGGAGCAAGAAGGAACTTACGGCTAGGAATATAGTCATAGCTGTCGGTGGAAGACCTCATTATCCAGATATTCCTGGAGCCAAGGAGTACTGTATCAGCAGTGACGATATTTTCAGTTTGAGCCATCCTCCAGGCAAGACCCTCGTCGTTGGTGCTGGATGTAAGTATTCGAATTTCTTTTTATAGCTGTACGCTATACTAAGGTAGGCACAGGGAACCCAGTGCTACGACACTATGATCCCTACTTTTCGAGGCATTGTATATAATGTGGCGGTACTTAACGCCGCGTTTTGTCTTATTACTATAGCTAGGAAATTAAAATGTTAAATAAATTTAAAACGTCATGGCTCTTTTTAGTTAAAAGGTTAGTTCATTCGTAAGTTATTTTGTTCACTCAATGCTTTACAAAGGTTACGGGCGATCGATTTCGTATGACGTCTGTTTAATTAGTGAGCGAGTCTTTTAGTTTTTTTAGCAAGTTTTTTTTAGTTTTATGACGGAAATTGTTTTATAACGATAGGCATAAATGCGTTCTGTTATTTCTTTAGATATTTATGTATATTGGTATTACTATAAGAGTAACTTAAATACTCAAAATTTCCGTCAACGTTTTAAAAAAAGTATGTGCCGAAAAGAAACTGATTTTTTACTTAAATCTCTTACTTGAAGTAAAAAAACGATTATCAATAAATTAAAATAAACAATATAATGTTAACTCATTATACTTCTTTTAGATATCGGCCTGGAATGCGCTGGTTTCCTCAACTCCCTAGGCTTCTCGGCCACAGTGCTCGTCAGGTCTGTTCCTCTAAGAGGCTTCGACCAGCAGATGGCAAGTCTCGTGACTATCGAGATGGAGGACAAAGGTGTTAAGTTCCATCATAGAGCTATCCCACTGTCGGTGGAGAAACTTGAGAACGGACAGTTGAAGGCCAGATGGATTAATACGGAGACTAAGGAACAGTTAGTATTGATTGTCTTTGATTTTTGTAGTTTCACGCTGTATCCCGCCTATAACAGGTTAGTCAGGTGGAACCCAATGCTAAGATACTCCGTTCCCCACGCCCTGACATATTTTGGAGACATTGCGTGTTGAGTGGCTGAACTTAACGCCGCGCCTTGAATTGTTACCAGGGCGTGGAAATGAAAATTTTAATTAATTTACACGCTTTGCCACTACAACACGTCTGGCCACTCGTTTTTCGATTGCTTTGTTTTCATTAGAATTTATTTTGAATTATTTATTTTGAAAAGTACATTTTAAATTTTAGTAATTTTAATTATGAACATGTTTGCTTTTATATCTAACTGATTGTCCTTTAAAAGTTTTTGAGCTAAGAGAATGTTGAAATGTATATACTTCAAATATGAACACATTATATATTTTTTGTTATATTTAAATATGTAATTTCTATCTAACAGAAGCGAAGATGTTTTCGACACAGTGCTCTTGGCTACGGGACGTTACGCGCTCACTGAACAACTCAATCTTAAGGCTGCTGGAGTAAATGTGAGTTATTTTTTCTAAATAACCTATTTAAAAAAATAACCTACATAAATAGATTAACAGATAAATTTATATTTCATATTATGAGAGTGGGCATTAAACTTACTACCTACTTGTTTTTTGTGTTTATTACATTTTTATTTATTTAAAAATTTTATTAATAAATGTTATTATATAACATTTCAGTCACTATCAGAACACGGCAAGGTAATAGCCGAAACAGAACAAACAAACGTGCCCCACATCTATGCAGTGGGTGACGTCCTCGAAGGGAGGCCGGAACTGACGCCGGTCGCCATACACGCCGGGAGACTGTTGGCGAAAAGGATGTTTGCCGGGGGTTCCCAGCAGATGGACTATGAGAATGTGGCAACCACTGTGTTCACCCCGTTAGAGTATGGTTGCGTGGGGTTGAGCGAAGAGGTTGCTAGCGAAAGGTGAGAGTTCTATTTCAGTTTCACATTTTTTGCCTTAAATTTCCACTACCCCAAGATAATCGCTAAGAATTTTAAGACTTTCCTGTTACGTTATAAATTTTATGTTTTCTCAAAAAAAAAAATCTTTGTAATTTCACCTGAGATAAAAAATATCTATATATATGTCAGCCTTTTCCTTTTTTCCTATATTGTAAATCAGTGTCGGCTGTCTAAATATTTATCGTATAGATTTGTAGATATCATTAGATAATATGTAAATATCTTATCAGATTATGACGTTGATATTATTTCTATTATCAATTTAATGTTTGACCTTTATTTGTTGTGTAGTAATATTGTATAGGAACATAAAGTTAAAGGAATTAGAATTAGTGCTTGTAATAGTTAATATCTATGAACGGAAACTTGTCATGCCAGGGGGAGGAGATGAAAATATTTTTTCCCTTGAGTGGGTATTGAACTGCCAACATTTATATACATCAAAGAATACCTCATTGCGCCATGATGATTTATAAATAGAATAATTTAGGACATCGTTTTAATATGTTCGTTTTTTTTTTCATCTTTAACTAAGATATTTTTATCATAAATATGTCTGGCAATAATTAGATTGCTTAAAAAATGATATTAACTATTAAGAACTAACTTTAATTAATTTTCTTTTTTTTTTCAGATTCGGTGCTGACAACCTAGAAGTGTACCACGCGTTCTACAAACCAACAGAATTCTTCATTCCCCAAAGAAGCATTCGTAACTGCTATTTAAAGGCTGTAGCCCTAAGGGAAGCCCCGCAACGTATTCTGGGACTCCACTTCGTGGGGCCAGTCGCTGGTGAAGTAATTCAAGGGTTCGCTGCCGCTATTAAGTAAGTTGTTTTAATTAGCCTTACTCTTTTTCCCGCATATAGCAACTTAGGCAGAGAGAACGTAATGTTAACACACTACATTTTCCGCTCTCCACCTCAATTTGAGAGTTTAGTGGTTGAAGCGATGGATTCTCCACCGACTTGTAAGATAAGGAGGACTCAATTTCCACTCTCATCAAAAATTATATGTGGAGAATTTTTTATGGCTTTTTATGTGTTACCGGTACAATAGTCAATGTTATTTCCCGTAATTGAAATATGTATATTTTATTTCTTAATGTAACTTAGCGTTTTACGTATAAAACTTTATGAAAACTTACACAAAAACTTTATAAAAAATATTAATACTAGATTAATGATAGAGAATTTAAATCTATTTTTATTTTATTTTACATATTTTAGCGACATTGCATGTCATTGAAACCTAAGAACAACTACACCAGTAAAAAATATAACGGAAAATTAACAATAAAAAAATATATTAACAATCCCAAACAATAAATATATTGTTTTTTTACTAAATAAATTAAATTAATTCCAGATGCGGTATAACAATGGAACAATTAATCAACACGGTGGGTATTCACCCAACCATAGCTGAGGAATTCACCCGTCTCAACATAACCAAGCGCTCCGGCAAAGACCCCAACCCTGCTTCATGCTGCAGCTAAACTATAAAAATACTTTTAAAAATCCTAGCCTTTATATAATATGTCTGTCATTGTTACCACCAGTAAAATAGCTTAATAAAATATGTCTGTCAGTGTTGCCACTATTAAAGTAGATTAATTAATATTCGTTTATGTGAATTGGCATTGGCACTATCTTGCATTGTGTGTGTTTTGTTATGATGAATGTTGTTAGGCTGTAACGTTTTGTATTCCAAATTTGAAAATGTATGTAAATGTCTTAGATTAATTTCTTATTTTTATATTATCTGTTCTATTGAATGTACTCAATATATGTTACAAATTAAAAATTATTGTCATACTCTTCGTTTGATCTGTAGACATGTTGTTTAGAATAGGACTATAATTAGTTTTTGAATTTGGAAAACAATTGAAATACATGCCTTTCCATTATTAAATGATTTTTACATATTACACTGCATTAATTATAAATATAAAACTCTAAAAACTAAATTAATGAGAACACTACACATACAATTGTAGTGCTTAAATTTGATAATTATTAAATTAAATGTTAAAAAATTGATGTTATTTCTTACTATATGTATTGATTTTTATTAAATTGTTGTAGTTTTTGCACCTCACGAAAAAAAGGGCATTTATTTAGATGAAGACTATCACAAACTAAAAATGAGTGCTTTATATTATTCCATACTATAACTTGCCTATAATTTTGTACACAGATAAAAAATATTATAAGCAATTATTTATGATACAGAACAAAAAGTGAGACTAATATTCTATTTAACAAAGAAATTTAAAAACTTTTCGGTGCTGTTTTATCATCTTGCCTTATTTTAAAAGACATTTAGAAATTGAATAAATTATATGTACGTTACAATATACAGTATTACGTTAGTCCTTTCATTATAACCTCCGAGCACATTAATTTTGTCAATATTGATTTAAACCAATAAATTGATATATTTTTTAAATATTTTTGTATTTATTAACCTACCTAAGATTCCATTTTAAATTATTTTTGACGGAGTCGAGGCGCAAGGGCAATACAAAATGTGACTGTAAACGCAATAGGTTGTGTGTTCGATTTCCACTTGATGAAATGAAATATCTAATGTTTTCATTCCTTTGCTCTGCCTCTAGAACTCGGCGGAAAATTGGGAAACGGAGTGTCTTAACACTAGGTTCTCTCTGCCTACCTTGCTGTGCTGACATCAATTTCTCAATTTTGACCGGATCCCATTATAGGAACCTAACCAAATTTTCCCAAACTATCCTTGAAGTGTATCCTTTCAAATAAAAAATCGGTTGAAATCGAAATCGGATCGAAATCGGTTGGCGCGACATTGACTTATTCGTCTATTTGTCGCGCACATACCTATTGCAAATTTAATTTCAAATAAAAAATAATATCAAAATCGGTTCACCTAGTCAAAAGTTATAAAAGTTATACAACAAACATTAAAATATACAGTCGAATTTTGTGTTCAAACCTCCTTTTCTTACAGAAGTCGGTTAAGCAATAGACCTATCTGTAATAATAAAACTGTAATTATCGCTGTCTGTACACAGAAGTAATATAAGAAAATTTATCATTGATGGCATTTATCAATATAATAGAACCTAAAACAATGATTTTTTTAATTTTTTGTCTGTTTGTCGGTTTGTCTCTCTGCCAGTGCGTTCACGCTTATCTCAGAAACGGGTCAAGCGATTTAAATACAATTTTGTATAATATTTTAACATTGTTTACTATTGTATTTTGGCCAACTACCCTTAATATTTAGTGTTTGTTTTATTTCAATCGGTTCATTAATAAAAAAGTTATGGCGATACAAACTGGCTGAAACTTTAGCTACCAATGCAATATAATGATAATGTCTTAATTATAAGGATATTATAAGGATAATGTCTTTAAAATAATAATGTTGTTAGATCACGAAAGAAATTCCGATGAGACAATAAATAATTGTGTAGTACTAGTAGGTACGCGCATAATTAAATAATTGTGTATGAAGCCGCGAGCTGGTCACGGAGTTTTAAATAAAAATTGTTTTATGAAGATACAACTATATATATTATGACAAATCAAATTATTTGTTTCCTAGTAGTTTCGTACTTACCTAAATCTATATTTTTAAATTTTCCTCATTCGATAATATCTTTCATACAAAAATATTCTGTTTCAAAGATGTTATCGTTTTTCTTATCATCAGCTTGATATTTATCTATTATTTTCACGAGACGAATCTTTTACTTCAGATTTTTTCAGCTTAGTTTACTTATTAGTTTTTAAAAAATATCTTAAGCTGATATTTAAAAAGGCAAAGATCACTTTTGGTTTTGACTATTCTTAATTATTCATTACGTCCTCATAATACTCCTAATTAAAATATTCTTGCAAGTCATTTAATTTCATGATTATCTGACTCAAATAAGTGATAATTAACGAATAAATTAATTTTCACGTACATACATTTATAGACTGATGAATCAAAAACAAATTGTATGTAATATACTTAGGCGTACCTATGCTTTGCTTAAACAAAATGTTGCTATAAGAGAGTGTTAAGGAAATGTTAGATATTTGAGCTTGTGATACTTATAGGTTCCTAATAAGTAATCAATGATTCAAAAAGGGCATAATGTGCGACGCAGAGCAGGGCCGGAGTAAGGCCTAGCTGACATAGGCAACTGCCTAGGGTCCGTAATTTTTGGGGCCCGAAAATTAGGTTTTTAATTTTTTTATGTTGTAGGTACTTAATTCTTATTATTATTTAACAGAAAAACATAAATGTATACTAATTTTTCCTTTTTTCTTAGATTCTGATAATTAAATAGAACATACTAGGTATATCATTTAAAACCGAAGTACCAAACGCAAAGTATGTCAGACATAAGGGCCTGGAATTATAATGTTGTCTAGGGCCCATTTTAGCCTTAGTGCGCCACTGACGCAGAGTGAGACATCATAATGGAGTAATAGTGAAGCGCTATATTCTGTCGACATCACATGACGCAAGACATGCGTGAAGATAAAATCATTGTGTTGGTGTAAAATTCATGCAAGTCATTCAACGTTATGATATTAAATCTGATTCAACTGAACGCATTTTTGTGGACTCATGGATGATAAACAAATTGTATCAATTATAAATATCTAATCACAAATCAAATATGTATCTATATTTTAATATTTTTCATATCTAAAATGATATTTAATATTTAAAAGCATAATTTCTAAATTTAACAATTTACAGTCCAGGAGATACGTAAAAGAAAAAAGTTTAAAAACTATCTCTAGAATAAGATTCTATAATGGAAATTTATTCTCGACAAGTTGTTACATTTAGGTCAATATTTGAACTCAACTCAGGTTTAGTTTATCCACTTTGCTCATAACGCAGCAGATAGATAAGGAATCAAAATTAATTTAATATTTTTCTTTTTTTTACGCTTCACGCTGTTTAACGCACATAACACGGTAGACTTCCCTCTGTATAGTTCCTTAGTGTTAAGACACTCTGTTCCCATCGAGACACCTCCGTTCTTCATATATATTCTTTATTGCACATAAAAACACATAGGAAATACAAAATTAAAAGTTTAGTTAGCAAAGGTGGGCTTATTTCTAGAAGAAATCTCTTCCAGCCAACCAATGGAAGTGGGTGACTGTCAAATAGCGGGAAGAGAGTACAGTGCAGCTATCAAGGAGAAAAATCACTAAGAATTTAAATAAAAAAATAATAATCACAAAAAAGAGTAAATACATATCCAAATACATAAATAGATACATATACACTATATTTATAAATACAAACTATATATATGTCGGAAATAAAATACATATACAGGGTGGAAGAGGCTGCGCTTCTTTTACTGAAACTGCATATAGGGTAAAATATTTCAAACCCACAATTAAAAAAAATAATCAAGGTACCTCAACGGTTTGGACGTAGGATTTTTTTTTCATTTCACGATTTTTATCCATACCTGTATTTCGTGTCACGCATACATACGTATGCGACGTTGCCGCTTTGACAGGTAAGTGTGTGCGTGCCTATGTTATACTTTACAAATGGCGTTTTATTTTAAAACGATAATTTTATTATTTATTTTGTTTGAAAAAAAAACTTTTTCATTTTTGAGAATTATTTTTTTTCCGAATTATATTAGGCTTTTATAGAGTAGTTAAAACTGTGGTTTCATTTAAAGTGGCGCTGACAATTCCACCCTGTATACTAAATTTATGACAATATACTAGTATATATAAATAAACATATATATATAAATACGTGAAGTGCGGTTGTCATGCTCAAGAAAAAAAAAAAAAAAACTGTCTGAATAAAATTAGGTACTAGTTCATAATACTAGTTCATACTAGCAAATAAATGTTTTTTTAGCTGGGATTTGAAGGACAGTAAGGAAGGACTTCTTTGGATAGGGATGGGAAGTTGGTTCCAAAGTGATGCGGCGTACACAGTGAAAGACTTATGGAAGAATTTGGTACTGCTCATAGGTATCTCGAGCGCCGGAACGACGCACGACCGCCTAGAGCGTGTAGGACGGGGGAGAATATTGAAGCGGGAACGTAGGTAGTTGGGAAAATTTTGGTAATTGAGGATCTTAAAAAGTAAGGTAAGGATGTGCATATCACGGCGAAGACGGATTGGGAGCCAATTAAGTTGAGCACGAAATTGGGAGACGTGGTCATACTTACGCAGGCCAAACACAAAGCGTATGGCGAGATTTTGAAGTCGCTCTAATTTGTTAAGTAGCTCCTCATTCGCATCCAAATAGCAAACGTCAGCGTAGTCGAGAATTGGAAGGAGAGGACATTGCGCAAGCATAATTTTTGTTTTGTGAGGGAGGAAATATTGGAGACGCCTAAGGGAATGGAAGGAGAAGTGCATGCGCTTGCTGATTGCATTGATATATGGTGCCCAAGACATGTTACAATCAATGATAAGACCCAGATTTCTAACTTCGCTACAAAAAGGAATCGGTTCTCCAGAGTAGCGAATCGCTGGCACAGAATCCCAGTCGATTTTTTGTCTAAGCCTACTGCTGCCTATAATAATAGTCTGTGACTTTCTAGGGTTGATTAATAGACCAAAAGATTCCGCCCATGATTGAATAGCACTGAGATCGCTATTTATACTTTCAATGACTTCAGGCAATTCATTTAAATTACTATGGCGATAAAGCTGCAAATCATCCGCATACAGATGGAAAGGAGAAGTAATGACTTTTGAAATGTTGTTAATAAAGACAGAGAAAAGAAGTGGAGAAGAACGCCGCCTTGGGGAACGCCAGCAGTGAGCTCAAGCCAAGTCGACGTCGACTTCACTTTCCGTTGAATTCTAAGAGGCATTGCGTGTTGAGTAGCGAAACTCTTTTACCCCGTTCCGCTTATATTGTATTTTTCTTCAGTTATCCAAAAGTTTTGAATTTTTATTTTGAAATTAATTCTAATAATCTAAGAAATATAATGTTTTTCTGAATTTAAATTAAATTTACAAAGATGATTTCCCTTAACTTGACCCTAAACAAACGAAACTCTATTAAGGAACAGTGGCTTTGGAGATCTAACGGAAAGATATACAATATACATAATTATAAGATACGCGAAAAACTATTTCATTTGTCAAGGCAACTGGTATAATAGATATTATATACGATACTTATCTATAACTAATGAAAGGCAAAGGCGATATACAAATAAATAAACACATCCTATTTTTAAAAGAAAACAAATATAGGAAATATTGCAACATAAAATGTTTAATCAAGGAACGTTAAGCCATTATGAATATTAGCAAGTCAGCAACTGCCTGAATTAGATCCGGCTACTAGTTCTTTGTCTCTTTCTCACATACCGTACTTAAAAATGGCTTTTGATATAAAATATTCAACAGCGACTCTACGTTCAACAACACAACCCGTTCAGCTCTCGCGTTAAGAATACAGTGTTTCGGTAAATTTTGTATTAAAAATAACATAAGAATGAAGTCAGTGTTGTTAACAGGAACGGAATCTGGGCTAGGATTAGGGATGGTCAAATATCTGCTTAAAAATAAAAAAGCTGAACATATTTTCGCCACATATTTAATATTAACTGAGGTAAATATGTTTTATGTTGTTTTTTACCGATTTGTGTATAAAATTGAGGTTAGGAAGGTTTTTAAAATAAATTAAGGATGAGATATTAATAATTTGAAAAGTGATAAGTGATATTTCTATTGAATTAATGCAAATATTTGTGTTGTTTACATTATCAACACTTTTGAAGGTTAAATTCGATGCGTTAGTCAATAGGTTTTTATTTTACTTATAGACAATCAACCGCTCTACATCTGGTTTATTGATAAATTAATATTTTTATTTTGAAGATTTTTTTTCTTGTCAAGCATTATAAAAAGGATTTAAAAGGAACATTTTAAATAAGAATCGTATCTAATTAATAATAAGCTTTTTTTATAACATTTCTAATTTCTATCTCTACACATTAGTGATGTACAAAATATTACGTTCAATATAATAATTATTTAATTTTTTCTTCTCTTTAGTATTGTTATTTTAAATGCGTAGTGAATAATTAGGGTTTATAAAAAAAATCTGCAAAAGAGTTAACTTGTTTTTATTTCCAATTCTATATCTTCATATTGATAATTCTATGTCCCAACTCTAAACCTTATAGCCTTACATTTAAATAAGGTATTCCTTAAAATAAAACGTATGAGAGTATACTGCAAAGTCATTTTTAACAGGAAAATATGACTATGACAAGCATTATTTTCAAATATAGAATAGCTTTAAATAAATATGAGTCTCATGTTTATATTCTTATCATTCATTTACCTGATAACAGATACAGGGAGTACCTAATGGCAGATTATTATTTATTTTTTATATTATCTTGTTGATAGGTAAATGTTCACATTTATTATTTACAATAAATTATACAAACAATAGACATATTAAACATTATTTTTAAATATATATTTTTTCTTTACTGGTATAAATTGTAGATCGTTAAAATTCTGAATTTATAAACTTGTGGCTATCAGACTAATATAAACGGACATACAAACACCATTTAGTTTTATTTATCCAAAACAAAAAAAATCTAACATTAGGCTTTTATGTTATTACAGGATATAAAGAAAATTGCTGAGGAGAACAAAAACGTGCATATCTCTCAATTAGGTAATTAATTATATTGTATAGGTACGTACGTATGTGTGTAGGTAGGGAGTAATATTTTTCCCATATTAATAAATCTATATTTGAACTTACAACCATCACCTTCAGAGTTAACCTTCAAATAAAGCTATGAATATAAATAATACCAACAATAAATTAATATAATTAAAACTTACTCTCCGAAGCACCTATACAAAGTTTCTTTTCTACGTCTAGTAGTTTAGTTTGTGCGTTGTCTATCATTTACTCAATTGAATAGTCATTTGTGAAGTGAAAAAGAACTGAGTGAGATTTTTGCTTACGTATTATTTAATGTCACAGACGTATGCCATGTCACAGGCATGTGTTACACAGACGAAAAGGCACAAGGTACATATACCGTCCTAAGGTTACTAAGGCCAACAGTTGGCTCCGAATATTTACCAAATAACTTATTAATATATTTTTTACATTCCAGATGTAAAAGATTTTGAGAAATATGATAATTTAGTGGCGAATATAAAGAGCGTGGTGGGTGACAGCGGTCTTAACATGTTAATAAACGTTGCGGGCATTCAAAATTTCCCCACACTGGAAGAGATCAAGGCAGAAGAGCTAATTAACAACTACAAGATCAACACTGTAGCACCTATTTTATTAACTAAGGTATTTTAAAAAACTATTACCAATTTCTATATCTATTCTCTAATTTAGCTTAAGTTTTAAAACAAAATAAATACTAAGTATACCGATATTATTAAGTATACAGATATTGTGATTTGGGTACCCGCATCCAAAATCACATTTTGATTCAAATAAGTGTCTACCTTTACGGTGAAAATGAGCATGTTTTAAATATAAATATTATTTCATCTAAAAATGGAACCGATTATCATTTGATTCGCTTGTTTTTTACAGTACGTTAATTAAACAAATATGTCAAAATTCCATTTTGTTTTTAGGCTACGCTTCCATTACTCAAGCAAGCAGCAGTAGCGAACAGCGACAAGCCAGTGAGCATAGAACGAGCAGCCATAGTTAACGTGAGCTCGAAATTAGGATCAATCGCCGAAAACACCGCTGGCGCAAAATACCCTTATAGATGTTCAAAGGTCAGTATTTACTCTGTTTTCTTTTTAAATAGGAGATAAATAAGTTGTAATAAGAGTTAAAAAAATTACACGTACCTTGATGACAGTGTATGACTTAGCGGTCAGAGTCAAAGAACGAAACGAAGAAGATAAACAAGAAGGACAAAAATAACATTTTTATAGTACTATCCAACTATATAACAAAGATATTTATGACGATTTTTTTCCAATTTTCAGGCAGCACAAAATGCAGCAACAAAATCTATGAGCATAGACTTGAAAGAACATAACATTTTATGCGTCGCCATGCATCCTGGCTGGGTGCAGACTTTTATGGGAGGCGAAGGTGCTTTAATAGACACGGAAACTAGCTTAAACGGCTTCTTTGACACTCTCGGCGCTCTTAGGAAAGAGGACAGCGGGAAATTCTTACAGTATAACGGCGAAGAAATACCATGGTGAAAATAAAATTATTAATTTGACTGTGCTAAGAATGAGATTGTTTATGTGATTTTGCTTGTTATTTAGATTTATTATGCTTATGCATTTAGTTTACATGATATTAAGAAGAGAACTAATAAGTATTTTTTTATATACATTATATTATTACCTACCTAATTATACGTTTTTAATTTACCTCTTTGACCGTTCTTAGTTTTTATTTATTTATTCTAAAAATAAAAAAAATATTTCCATTTGGAATTTTTTATAGCATTCAGATTCTTAGATTATAAACATAAATTAGTATTATTTTCATAAACAAGTTTTCAATCCTATATGAACAAACAGCTTGCTAGCGTTGATTTTTCCTTGCCGACTTGCTATGGAATACTTTTAGGACTTGTAGTCGGTATGAGCTCATAAATATTTAGTTTAGTCTTTTTAGCGCATCTAAAGCGAATGCGTGCTATTAAAAAAATTAGAATAAAACAATACATGTATTAATTTTTTGTTTATTTTTGATATTATACTTTTTAAAATTTATTTTCCAAATTTTTCTTATAAAATTTACATACGTATATTGTAGATTTTATAAATGGATTTTTTTATCTCCTTTTGGGCTGAAATCCTTATTTTTTATTTATTGGTGTCAACTTTGTGATTTATCTTGTTCATCATTTAATTCTGTTTTATCTACCATGGCAGTTCAACGCCATCGTATTGCAAATATTTTCCAGTATCTTTTTCTCGTAGATTTTCTATAGTTTTAAATATACCAGCGACACTCGTTTCGACGTCTATTAGGGCGCTCTTTCCACCAATATTTGTCTTCACCCATCCCGGATTCATGGATGCGACGAGAATGTTGTCCTCTTTCAAATCTATGCTCATAGATTTGGTGGCGGCGTTTATCGCCGTCTGTTGAATACAATATAAGTAAATATTTATTGGTGAATTATCATATTATATGAAACAATAGTTTGTTGAGACGTCTGTTTTTTAATCCTATTAATATTATAAATGTGAAAGTTTGATGATAGAATGCTGTTTCATTTCCATACAAAATGTACTGAAAGGATTTTGATGAAGCTTTAAAGTACCTTATAAATATATAATAATAAGTTTAAGCAAGCGGTTGCTAGTATTTTATAAATGACTTTTGTCGTATTTTATATCTGGTAAAATAAACAAAAAGAAAGTTCTATTTAAAAAAAAAATATTTTTTAAGGTATCAAAATTGTTTTCAAAAAACTTTATTAATAATAATAATAATAATAATAAACCCGCAGGGCAGCTTGTGGCGAGCTGTTGGGGAGTGGCGACCCCACGGACCTGAGACCTCCGGAGGGGAATTGTAATCTATCCCCCGCCTCTGGCTTGCCTTTATTGGCCGGCAGAGTGGAGCGCAAGAGCTATATGCTCGAAAGGGTGGAAGTGCTCAATCTGCGTAATAGCGGGGAAACCCGCTCACGAGTTCCTCGTGATGGTGAAACCGGTGCACACCTCTCTACACCCTTAGCCGACCACGCCGATGTTGCGCCCAAGGCACTACGCCGCTTTGTGGGGGCCCATCTAGTGGAAGGCGAGTCACCGTCCGCCAACCATTCAATTTGAGACTATTGTAAAGGCGGACGTCCGTTAGTCTCATTCAATAGCCCAGAAGCCAGTCCATCCAAATTCCATTCCATAGCCTTAGTTTAGATTTTCACATTTTCAATAGTTCCTACGCATTAACCGGCGGCCATCTCTGGGCAATTACCTGTGGTTACCCAGAGATGGATCCCGGCTGATGCGTCACAGTAAAACATTTGAATATTCTCTAAGGGGCCTCTACGTGTTGGACCTGTGTCCCCACGCAAGCCTTCCAAAGGACCGGGTTCTTTTGAACCCGTGAATCTTTAAAGAGAAACATAATAATAATAAAGCCAATAAAATCATGACGGAAGAACAAAAAGGATGCAGAAAATCACATAGAGGCTGTAAAGAGCAATTAATCATTGATTCTGTTTTATTAAAGTATGTCCAAAAGAATCGAAAGAGCCTTTTTGTGTCGTATATTGATTACAAAAAGGCTTTTGATAGTATTCCTCATACTTGGCTGATAGAAATTTTGCAAATATATAAAATTAATCCTACAATAGTGAACTTTCTTAAAAATACTATGCGAAATTGGCAGACGACATTACACCTAAAAACCAATTTTGATAATATTAGTACTGATACCATTAATATAAAAAGAGGAATATTTCAAGGTGACTCATTAAGTCCAATTTGGTTTTGCTTAGCTCTTAATCCGCTTTCTAAACAATTAAATTTATGTAGATTAGGTTTTGATTTAAAAAAAAATAGGAAAACACTTTATCAACTCAGTCATTTATTATATATGGATGACCTGAAGTTGTACTCTAACAAAGAAACTCATATGACACAGCTATTAGATATAACATCAAATTTTTCAAAAGATATCAAGATGAATTTTGGTTTAGATAAATGCAGAAAATTAAATATAGTAAAAGGTAAAATAACAGAAGGTAACTATATATTAAATGAACAAGATAGTATAGCAGCTATGAAGGATAACGAATTATATAAATACTTAGGGTACAATCAGGGACGGCTAATAGAACACAAAAATATAAAAGACAGATTAAGAAAGGAATATTTTAATAGAATTTATTTATTAAGTAAACGGCAACTATATAGTAAAAAATTATTTAAGGCTATTAATACTTACGCAATACCTGTACTAACCTATTCATTCGGCATTATCAAATGGTCAAACACAGATATCAAACAGTTAGAAAGTAAAACAAGAACGACTCTTATACAACACCGATACCATCATCCAAAGTCTGCCATAGAGCGTATAACTTTAGCCAGAAAAGATGGAGGGAGAGGGTTAATTGATATAACATTTTTACATAATAAACAACTAATAAATCTTTAGCAGTTTTTCTATATTAAAAAATCTGAAAGTAAACTCCATGAAAGTATAATTGCAATAGATAATAACTTTACACCATTAAATCTTAAAAACGAAACTATTGTACAGGTAAATAAACTAGATACTATCAAGGAAAAAATACATAATTGGAAAAAGAAGGAGCTCCATGGCAGACATCCAAATGACTTAGAATTATCACATGTAGATAAAGATGCTTCAAATAAATGGCTATGTTTAGGTGGATTATTTCCGGAGACGGAAGGTTTTATGTTAGCAATCCAGGATCAAGTTATTACAACTAAAAACTACAGAAAATACATCATAAAAGACAGAACATTAGATAGCGATCTATGTCGTAAATGCAATAATAAGCCAGAAACCATACAACATATCACCGGTGGGTGCATCTCATTAACACAAAACGATTATACACACAGACATAATCAATTAGTAAATATTATTCATCAGAAACTCGTTCTTAAATTTAAGCTCACTTCCGATCCACATACTCCATATTATAAATACACACCTCGTCCAGTGTTAGAAAATCAAAGCTATACTTTATATTACGATCGGACTATATTAACTGATCACACTATATATAATAACAGACCAGACATTACATTTGTAGACAAAATAAATAAACATACATATATTATAGACATAGCAGTACCTAACACCAACAATTTACAATCAACGATAAGTGAGAAAATACGTAAATATACAGAATTACAAGAAGAAATTAAAAGACTATGGAAAATGGATTGTGTTACAATAGTTCCCATAGTAATATCAACAACGGGTGTTATTCCGAAAAATTTAACATGGTCTTTAAATGTTCTTAATTTACCTAGATTTACTTACTTGACTCTTCAAAAAGCGGCTCTCTTAAATACGTGTAGAACAGTTAGAAAATTTTTACATTTAGGTTCAGATAGTGATGCAGTTATAAACCAAATCAGCCAGACCTGATCCAGCACTTGGTACATACCCGTGCTGGTTCATATTACCAGGTGTTACCTGAGATATCTAACCGTTAAATACATAATAATAATAAAAGTCTTTATTGCACATTACGAAAAGAATTACAATGAATATTTCAGGACATAAAATGCACAAAGGCGGCCTTATCACTAAAAGTGATCTCATTTATTATTAGTTTTATGATCATTATATCATTTTTGAAATATTGTTAATATTATTCATATACCTAAATGAATGTCTTATTGATTGTCGAATTTTATATATTTAGTAAAAAAATAATTATAGGGGACAATACCTTTGAACATCTGTACGGGTAGAAGGCCCCTTGAGAGTTAAGGGCAATGGATGCGACTAACGAACTCGTGTTTATTACGGCGGCTCTATCCACACTCATTGGTTTTTCACTATTAACTTTAGCCGCTTGTCTTAATAGTCGTAGTAGGGCCTAAAATTTAAAAATAAATCATTAGTTTCACAGCCCTTATAATTAAAAATAATTCGTTCTTCATTTCTCTTAGTTTTCTAGAGTTATAATTTTTTTTAATCATATAATAATTTAGTTCGTAGAACTAATTCTACGTAATCTACATTTAATATTTTTTTTTATAAAGAGAAGAAACATGGATCCATGGGCGAGAGAGCAGTGTCTGCTGCGACTTTCTTCCAAACCGATTAATGTTTTAACAAAAATTATATGGACCTTTGTAAGTAATATAGGCGCCACAGTATTAACTGCAAAATTGTCAATAAATTGTTCAGCTTTCACTTCCTCCAATTTAGCAGACGCTGTTATAAAGCCTGCATTATTCATTAAAAGGTTTAAACCGTAATCTCCAACTATTTTTTCGATTTTTAAAGCTAGATCGTCAAATTCTTCAAATCTTTTCAAATCTGAAATATAAAAATATTACATAAAACGATTGTTTAAATATAAATGTATATACACACATAATATACTGTCCTATCTTTTCTTAAAGGTCAAAGTACTATTAACTACTAACTATTTTACTATACTGCGTAAGTAGGTGCAGTTTTTTTGTCGTAACAATACAATACAATACAATATCCTTTATTGCACAAAAACAACAAAATTTTACACAATTTATATACAAAATTAACAAAACACGTACACGTAACACGACGTAACAGCGTAGGATACGCCCAGGAAATCTGGCGTTAAAGCAATCCATTTTTTTAGGCATTGCCTGTCGAATGGCAGATCCAGAAAAATGAAAATTTTAATATAGCCATTTCCGTAAGAGGTAATACAAAAAATGCTAATTACCTAAATGTATGATGTGAACATTTTTATTTTCTTCAGCGATTTTTGTCAATTCCTGTAATCATCATAACAGACATTAATAAGTTAAATCTTTTCGTTTGTATTATGTTAAAACATAAATATATTATTTTATTATTTAACTTAAACATTTAATTTAGTTAATTTAGAGAGCCGTAGATCTGAGTAGGTATATGATTTCAATTTTAACTCGATATCTCCAAACGCTCCTGAGATAAGTGCTCTTGACAGACAGACGGAAAAAAGTACGTTTCCCTTAAAAAGTACGGAACCCTAAAAATTAACAAATAATAAAAATGCCTATATTTAGAAATGGTCTATATAATTTAACACTTACCTCAGTTTTTCTTAAATAAACTGCGAAAATATTGTCAGTTTTTCCGGTCTTTAATAAATACTTAACCATGCCGAGTCCTATGCCGCTCTCGGATCCCGTTATCACTACTGTTTTCATTTTAACACTTACTTCAACACTACCAGTAAAACTAGAGGAAAACTTCAACACTACTAGTAGAAGGATGTATATTAAGTGCTTGTGTTTAATTATTTTATTAATAGTCCTATCTAATACGTAAAAATGTCATGTCACTATCTATTATCTACTATTTGTGTAAATTCGCTTATCATTTTATTTCGTTGTTACATACTTGCATTATTACCTAGACTTACACATTTTTAACTGTATTCTTTATAATACAAGGGGTTCTCCTTTTTTTCTGTTTAAATTAAATTCTTCTTCTAATTTTACTTAACTTATAATAATTTTAGTTTTCGATAGTAAGTAAAAAGGGAGCATTTCAAATTTAGTAACGTAGACAGGACTGTTCTCGTGCTGCAAAGTCCACTCTGTCTAAAAATTAAATTAAATTAGGAAATATGCTTATAAATTAAAACCCACTATAAATTACATTGTAAATATGTATATTAAATTTTAAATATAAATATAATATAATTTTTTAATTATTCATACAACATATATTATCTATGGCTCATCATTGGTGGTGTACCGCATCATGTCGGGCGTGGGCTTGCAAGGGAACCATATCTGGGCGACCGGCAACGGGTAGTAGGGGTGGGCGCGTATTTCTGTGTTATCGAAACGCCAGAAACGAGGACCACGAAAGAAGAATGTATCTGATAAATAAAATAATAAACAATAATTTTCATCTGAGGTTTTGGTATTTAGGAAGCGGAAGCTGATTATAGCGTAAATTTGATCCACACTCTTTGGACTATTTATATTTACTATTTTTTATTATTTTGATTTAGACAAAATTCTTTAGCAATCGTATATAAAAACTTAAAGATAAATCAAATTAAATGGGGGACGTAGAGATTTATCACTGGATCTGTTCCCTCTTCTGACGGTACATGAACTCTACGTAACACACCAAGCCAACATATTTTATAATGTACTTTCGATTTACTAATTTATAAAAACAATAAAATTAAATCAGCTTCACGCTGTATCCCACACACAGCAGGGTAGGCAGTGCGAATCTAGTGTCAAGACACTCGATTCCCCACTTACTGCCGAATTCTGGAGGCATTGCTTGTTGAGCGGCAGAAATCAAGGCCGCGCTTTGCTTCGACACCATAGCGAAGAAATGGAAATATAAACGTTCCTCGAGTAGGGATCGTGGGTTCCTCGGTTGTGGGAACCATCGTGTTACAGTCACACCCTTGTGCTTCTGCGCCACGACGGCCTTTACTAATTTATAGAAATTATACATTAAAAAGAACATATTAGAAAAATAAAATATTACCGCCTTTCCATATAATAGCCGCGTCTACAGGATAAGGCAGGTATTTCCATGCTGACATATCCTTAGGGTATCCGCTGTCCATTCGTCCAGTCGCTTCGTCAAACCTCCAGAACCTTTCATATTCGATCAAATACGTCTTATTATTGTAATTAGAAAGAAAAACTGTGCTTAATTCAGTCACTTCAGGTGGGATGTGATATTCTGTAAGTCTTCCGCGTCTCACCAATCGGAAACGGGCGCTGAATTCCCAGAAACTTCGACCTGTGATGTAGATAATTGAGAAAAAAAAATAGTACATTAAAGTAAACTATATACTAATGTTTCAAATTGGGAGGTACCCAATTCATGCAGGTTTATATTTTCCGTTTCATTCTAAAACTTACTTAAATCTACGAATTTTTAAAGAACCAGTTTCAATAAAATTTAATTTTATTTAATACATGTATTATTATTATATTTATATTTATAAAGAGTCTAGCCCGATAAGCGTTGGAGAGCTGCACTGGCTTCTAAATAATTGTTTTTAATATAAATAAAGCGCTTTTTATCTGAAAAAGCTGAAGTAGTGGAATATATCTCAAAAATAAATAGAAAAAATTCGTACGCTGATCTAGATTTCATTTTTTAAAGTGATTTCAAGATTTTACATATCAACTAAATATATTTTTTAAATATGTACTTATATGATATATTCATATTTTTATGAATGAATGATGTACCTGAGAATATAACAATATGTCCATTTTGCTTTTCATATATCGTCTGTATAACTTTAATTTGCTGTGGCAGTCCTATGAATACTTCATGAAACTTTTTTGGATATCCGTCCACAATTGTCTTCCGTTTGCTTAATATCCAAACCCACTGTAATATATATATAAATGTTCAATAAAAGATATAAAATAACACAATACTGATTAAAATAGCTTCTTTTTTAGCCTGATTATTATTTTTTACCTCATCCGCTTATTCCTAACGAGGTAGTCAGAGAAAACGAAAAATGTAACTTCCAAATTGTACGCTAATATTTTTAACTGAATTAAAACAAACTTTTAAGTTAAATATTGGGCTAGCATTGAACAAGCTTACCTCTTCTTCAAATACGAATATCTTTCCTTGGATCACTTGTATTGTGTTGTAATTTGTATAGCATAAATCGGGTATGATGTTTTCATCATCTGAAAAATAATAATTAGATACTTGTTATTTTATTTTAATGAAAACAATATTCTTACGGTACGCTGTAACTTATTAGAAAATTCGCTCATATCACATTGTTTTGTGTAATATAAAAAAGAGAAAAATGACATATACTCGTATCTCCAATCCTATATAAAGGCCAATCTAGCAATCTATTCTATACTTATAATAAAATCGTAAGAGCGTCGGAGTCTGCACTTGGAAGATATTTAAAAAACATGTTATTGGTTAATGTTCACTATTGGATTCTGACAATCTTCTGAAAACATCTAGAGTTGTTTTATTACAATCGGTTCACAAATAAAAAAGTTATGTCAATTTAAAGTACTTAGTTCGACAAAAGTTCCTGAAATTGGTACAGACCTCTCTGTGAGCGAGTTTGACTTGCGCTTGGTCGGTTTTTTTCTTAAATATACTTAAATAAACATTTGTATTTTTCAAGCGGGCGTAGCCGCAGGGGCCTCTAGTATAATATATAGCTATTTTATTGAAGAGGCATAATAATAATTTTATATAGTTTATAGCTATATACTTTTTTTTACAACCGAATTATAAAACCATATAAAAAAGCGTTCGGCTTTTTATAAACTAAGAAGAAAATTTCTTACCATCTTCGGCAAGGGTGAACGACCGGAACGCGACGGTGCTCTCGGTGCTCTCCTCTGATACTGCAGTCTGCACTTTGTCTTTTGCTAAAATATGATTACAAAAATCAAACTAACTATATTTGTTTATATTAGTAACAGATAAAAAGCAGATAAATGAAATACTTAATCGATATTTAAGACTGAAAAATAATACTTCAAATTAACCGTCAAACTAAATTTAGAAAGTTACAATTCAATTTTACAAAAAAATATTTTTATTGACTAGTACAAGGTATTAATATCTACTATAGTATTAATATAAGAATCAACAAAATAACAATGATTATTTAAGATAAGTTAATTTTCATTTACAAAATCAAAACATCTGAAAAAAAGCATATACGCATACATGTTTTTCTAATGTGACTTACAATAAAGTTCTTGCATTCCCAATATATCATCCTCATGGAGCTTTTCCACTGGTAATTGGTAATATGGATACATAACCGACGATTTCACATTAGAATGTGATAATCCTAGGGCATGTCCAATTTCATGAACTGCTACAGCAAAAAAGTCCGTCATATCCTCCTCTTCATCCTCAGGGTTGTCTCCCCATAGCTCGTCATCGTCGAAGTGCATAGCACCATGGGGCGGTGGAAACGCGTGCGCCACCACATGACCTGGCCCGTCAAAAGGAAACCTAGGTTAGAGAGGGACTAATATAGTTTATCTGCCCAAAATTATTAGTAACATTAAGTGCAATAGTAAATATAGTGATAATAGTGTTAAAAATGCAGTAGTGCATTTGGACAAGTCTACAAGCGGAAATATACACTGGAAGCTCAAGCCTCATTGATCTTTACGTTTGACAATGAAAAAGGCGGTTTTGAGTTCAACACCTTTGGAAATCGTTCAAGCGCACTAAGTCATATGATCTTATCAAGCTACATCGAAATATGCTTGTCAGAACTTATTTGTATTGTTTGCAACTATGTTTATTATTTCCATTTTCATTTTAAGTCTATTTGTATAATTTTATATCTCACTTATGTCTATTTTCAAGTGTCTAACCCGATAAACATAGGAACGCTGCACTGGCTTCTGATGAATTATGGTTGTATTGTTTTTATCCTACAGTAAAGGAGTTATGGGGTAACAGCCATTAACGTTAAAGTTTATTTTCTCGGTATCTATTGAAGATATCTTTATGAAATTTAAATTCAAAACGGCTATCTATAAGCTTATTATTATATATATTTTTTAGATTTTTTGGGAAATTATCAGTTTGAAAAAATTAGAAGTTTATTTTTTGAGGGAGCTTTTTTGTAATATCCTGTGAATTGGGGGTAACAACCTCTATAACTCGCTTACTATAAGGGTTAGAGACAAAAAAATGGTGTGTCGTTATTTCAGACAAAATTCAGTAGAACTGTATTAAAAATAATTCATTAGAAGCCAGTGCAGCTTTCCCATGCTCATCGGGCTAGATCCTTTTTTAAGGATATTTCATTTGAAAAAAGTACAACTTACCCGTCTCCATGATCTTTGCTTGCAAACGAGACTTGTATGTCAGCTTTGTCGTTATTTACTTGTTTAAAACTTAGTCCGCCATGAGGGGCCCATATTGCTAGTCCGGCAGCCATTAGAGTTTCTACTCGAGGTTTTTGTAGAGTACTTGAACCATTTATAACTCTAAAACATTATTGATATTTTTGTGTAATAATAAATAAAGGAAAGCTTTTTGTTATTAACAAGATTTCTAAAAAGTTTTGACGAAAAACAAAAGATATTACTTAATTCGTAATAGACGTATTTACCTGTAAGTAATAGCCTTTTTGTTCCATCCTTGTTGTATAATATAACGTTTTCTTCGATGAGTTTCTCCTTTCGTTTCTATGTCTTTCACTCCACATCGTTTTCTTTTAAAAAGCTAAACAAACATTAAAAAAGCTTCTTAAACAGTTTAAAGCTTCTCGCTCTCACAGCAGGGTAGGCAGAGGAAATTTAGTGTTAAGACACTCCGTTACCTACTTTCCACCGTGCTCTGAAGGCATTGTGTGTTGAGTGGCGGAGCTCAATGAACATATTAAATACTAGCGGCCCGCTCGCGGTGTCACCCGCGTGAACTATGTTATTATTAATTCTGTCTCCATGACTACGTCCTAGTGACGTCTATGCAAAATTTGAGACTCCTAGCATTTGTAGTAACGAAGTTTCATACAAACTTTCGACCCTAAAAACAACCCCTTAGAAGTCGAATATTGCAAAATTTGAGATTCCTAGCACTTGTAGTTTCTGAGATTTCGTGATGAGCGAGTGACCTTTCGATTTTATATACATAGATGATATATTTTTAATGATGTGAGTATTAGTATATTTATTTTTTGGTTTATTAAATTTAAAAAAATGCTGCCCAAGATAATCTCGAATAATAAAAAGAATCTTAGAAAGAAATTATTTTGGCTTACTTTTTTAGTTTCCGCATCAAGATGTCCAGTTGGTGCCAATCCAGCGAATTCTTGCATCTTCTTCACAGCTTCAGTGTGCAGTGCGTGCGGAGTGTACGCAAAATCCATTCCTTTCTCTTTTTCAGGTAAATAGCCATATTTCTTCATAAAAGCTATCTAAAAAAAATTATGTAGGTAATTATTAGTAAATTGAATAACTTTCATACGTTAATTCATACTTTTCTTTTAGTTTTTCGAATTTGTGAGCTAAGGAGATAAATAGGTACAAGTTTTATATATTATACAAAAACATATAAAATGTATTTAGTATGATAATAATTTTATAATTAGACCAAACAATCGTTACTCTAAGTTCATATAAGTATTTATAAACAAAATATAGGTCACCAGGCCATAAATTACAATATTATTACAAAGTAACCTAAAGATAATAATTGTTATATTAATTATCTGTAACCATTGACTGTGTCTAAAAATGCAATATTAATTTCCTATTTCCCAAATACAAAGACTCAAGCAATAGATAAAACATTAAAAGAACTGACCTCCTCCGGACCTAAAACAGCTTCTTCAACAAAAATCGTTTTAGCGTACACTAAACTAAGTCCAAATAGAGTTAAAAGTAGAGTTCTCAGATCCATGACCACACTGGAGCAGTGAAGGAAGGCGAATGCTCTCCCGTGTGTACTACCGACCTTTGACAGACGTTGAGATAAACATATATATTGATATATAATATATATAAAATTGTAAATGCGGTCCAGAGCACAGTGGTTAACGCCCTTTGTCTCTTACTCATTTATTTCCTACTCGATGCGCTATTTTAGCAACGAGCAGGACATTGCTTTTGTTTTGTGATGACTCAACTGCGTTCGATTGTGAGTGTTGTTACGTACTCGTACATGTAATTAATGAATTTGTTACTTTTAAATTTTAAATCTTACATGATATCCAGACTTCAGCGGAAAGTGGAGAACGGAGTGTTATAAAACTAGGTTCCCTCTGCCTACAATGTCATGTGCGGGATGCAAGGTACGAAGTGCCGTTCCCGTCAAGATACTTCCGTTGTTTTTATTTTCCGCCAAATTCATGAGGAATTGCGTGTTGAGTGGCAGAACGCAACGCCACGCTTTGCCTCGTTACTAGAGCGAGAAATTTTAAATATTATTTATTTTATTAACCATTTCATTTCCTCGAGTAGAAATCGAACCCACAACCGGTCACGTTTACAGTCACACACACGTGTGTTCCCTGCGCCACGACTGGCCTCAACGTACTATGTACGTATATACTTAAAAATAAAAATATATAGGTATAATAGTATTATTACATAATAACTTCTTTGACATTTTGACGTACAAAAATAACAAATAGGTTTACTTAAAAAAAATATTAGTAGTAAACATAGATTTTGATTTTGTCAAATACACAACGTATTCATTAAATTAAAATGGAAAACGACGAATCACCGAAATTTCATTCGTTGCCAAACATTCAAGCGAATGTCGCGACTGGAGATGATCTTCGCAACCTTTACAGCCTCTCATTGTCACAGATCAGAAAACGCACCGATTTTGCACAATATGGTTACAAACCTTCACCATTTGTTAGTTCATATATTTAATTGTTATGAAATAAACAAAAAAAACGCTAACGCCGTTAGGCTAATGTATCACCTACATATAAATCCGAATATGCTTTACCTTACCAAAGAGAAATTAAAAAAAATATTTCTTATTCCATTTTCCATAGCGATTATTACTCAACTTCACGCTGTATCCCACATACCGCAGGGTAAGCATCAATCAATCTTCCCGCCGATTTTTTCGAGGCATTGCGTGTTATATGGCGGAACTCAACGCCGGGCTTTGGCTTTGATGCCAGAGCGAACAAATGTAAATATCAATAAATGATAATTCATTCCCTCATATGGGAATGGGGCTCACAACCGGTGGGAACCCACAAGGGAGCGCCAAGATTGCTTCAACCTAAATAATAATTAAAAATACCTATTGAACACAGAATATACGTTGGATATACGGTTATAATCCGAAAGTTGGTGTGATCAATCTTAATACCAACAATAGTACGACAGTGTTCTACGCGGCCGGCAACTGCGGCGTTCTATACAACTGGACCACCAATCACATGATGATACTTCAGGGGCACGTAAGTTGAGCTTTTACAATGGAATAGATATACCAAGTTTTCTATATCTCTCTGTTATTTTTTAATATGACTTAGTGTATTAACATTTTGTTAAATATATTTTTGATTGTAATTTTTTTTCATTAATATTGTATCTTAAAACTTTAATTGTGCTTCTAAAAATACATGGCCGTGGCGCGGTATAACAACGTTTCCAGTGTACATGCGATGATTGTGGGTCCGGTCCCCATTCGAGAGTGATTATATTTAATTATGAGAGAGTGATTATATAACACTTCCTGGGGTGAGTTCCTCCACTCAATATGAAATGTCGGCGAAAACTGAGGAATGGAATGTCAACAATATATCAAAAACTAAAATTTAGCAAAAGATATATATTTATATATTTATAAAAATAATAAAAGCCTGCTGTATTTTAAAACTTAAATGTTACATAAATACGAGTTATAGTTTTGAGGTAATTAAGGACTTACTTTTGAAGTTATATTCTTTACGGTTCACCAATAATTACAATTACAGTCAATGCCCCGGAGCCGGTTAAGTTGCTTTAAGGTGTTTTGAGTATTTTTTTGCTGCCATTCCAAAGTCTTGATCTGGAATGATTACAATTTAAGTTATATATAGTAGATTTTGGACATTTTTTCGTTCTTTAAGTTTTTTCGTTCATTAATTTGTTCATCCCGCATTTTTAAAGCATGTTAGGCGAAAGAAGTCAAGACACTCTGATCCCCACTTTATGCTCTTCGTTTTGTTACCAGAGCAAGGAAATGGAAATATTTGATTGTGTCGAATGAAAATCGCACATGGTTTGATATTCTTTACTAAATATCATTCAATAAAATAACACCTTCTTAATTTTTATAGATTCATCAAAGATTTGTCGCCTTTTGCAAAATTTGAGATGTTCTGTCTAATATCTCAGAATTTGCAGAAGGTAAATAGATATATCCATTATTAACATTGGAGGGAACGGAAATGTCTTAATCTAAGTTCCTAGGTTCTCTTTGCCTTTGGCAGAGACAACGTGAAGCTAAAAAAATTACAAACACTGGCTTGTCAGGAAGTTTTTTATACCCGAACTTCACCTTCATTTATAATTGTCTTAAGTACCTATTCATTTATTTATTATCAAGAATAACTTCAGTAAAGTATATCGAAAAACAAGTAGGAAAGACGGATATCTAGAATACTCTCAGAAAAAGTAACAGCTGTAATGGATAAGATAGCTTGTAAACTATTAATAAACACCACCATTATATGTACTGTGAACTGAACCAGTGACCTCTGGCTTATATATAAGGCGTAATCGATTAGATAAACTGTACAGCGTCGTATCTGGTAATAAAGAAAGTTTTGTTTAAATAGATAGCACGTTATAATAATCACGTGTAACCTAATTTATAATTAAATAAATAAATATAACACCAGGAAATGTTTACAGTTACTATATTAGTACAAGCACACTTTACAATTTAGACCCTCGTTACTTATTCAGTCTTTTAGGGCTCCGTATCTCGAAAGGAAGAAACAACAAACAAGATTTCTGTATAATATCTATTTTAACATGTCCAGAAACACGTGGTCGCATGCATAGCGTGTGATGGCAACGGAAGATGGCTCGTAACAGCCGACTCGGGACCAGAGAACGTTATCATTGTATGGGACAGTAAAGACAATTTCCCTCAAAGGACAATCTTTAATCCTCATAGAAATATTAAGCTGTCAAAAGTAATTATAAGTTCTGATGCCAAATATTTAATGACGCTTGGATATCAAGACAAATCGAATATAAGTTGGTGGATTTGGTCATTTGGACTCAATGATCCTCATGGTAAGGTTTATTTGAATAAATATTTATTTATATTTCATATCGGGCTTTAAAAATATGTTTTGCATTTTTTACATTTTTTAGCTTCCCTAGAAGTAGATATACCTCGTGGAGGTATCGTGGACATGGCATTCAATCCTACCAATTCTGAACAATTCATGTTAATGACGAAACGTAATATATGGATTGGTATTTCTGGTGTTAGTTTATTGTACATTTTTATAAGTTGTTTAATTTTTTACCTTATTTCAGTTTTTTCAAAATTATTATACCTAAATGTTTGTATGTATATGTAGCCCAAGATCCTATTAATATTTTCCATTTCCTCGCTCTAGAAACGAGGCAAAGCGCAGCGTCGAGTTCCGTCTCAAGCCTCCAGAATTCGGTGAAAAGTGTCTTCATAAGAAAGAAGTGTCCTCTCACTGGGTTCCCAGGTTCCCTCTGTCTTACTTAGCATGGTCTAAGTGCGAATACAGTGTGAAACAAAATAAAGAAAAAAATAATTTAAAAAATATTTTAGTAGACTATTCGGTTAAAAAACTTAATGTTCTAGTGCAGGCATAATTTAAAAAGTTTTAAGATACTACGAAAATAGATTTACTATTAGAATTGTTTCCTGCCAAACAGATGTGTAACATAATACATATGATATTAATACTTTTTAGAAAACAAGTACTTTTTAGAATTAGCGAAAATGCGGCTAGCATCTTGTTCCAATTATCTTTGAATAGCGGAAATTTGTAAAAGCTTTCTACAGAGATGCTAGCAACTAAATTGTAATAAGCATATAAGAATTGTGACGTATCCCGATGAGAACGTATGGCTCAGTTGATCAAAGCTCTTGGACGGTTTCCAAGAGGCGCGAGTTCAAATCCCGTTACGTTAATTTTTTTATGTTTTCAAAAAAGTATTTTTCTTTCCTAAGTGTGGAATAACATTAAAAATATATATTATACTAGTTGGTATAATTTTTTAACAAATAATATATTTTTTATAGAAAGTATTCATCACTGAACGAGGTCTTCTAAAAGAGACAGATGATTATGAGCTTAAAATTAAAATGGTTGACCAAAAATTTAAGCCAGAGAATGGTAGATTTACTTCTTTTACTTTTGTCAGTGAGTCCAGTCAAGTCTTGGTAGCCACCAGTAGAGGATGTGTCCTAGTCTACGGATATACCATAGAGTACCATGAAAACGTGATAGAGACTAATTATGAGGATTTGAAATTTATAAAAGTTTTAAAGATTGAACAAAAGAAAATTAATGTTATTAAAAGTATTGACGGGTAATATTGCATACATAAGCTATGTTTTTAATAATGTTATAAATATGTACTTATTTGTATAAGTGTCTCTCATTAGGTACCTGAGAAGGGAAACGGAATGTCTTGAAATTAGGCTCTTTCTGTCTATCCTGCTGTGCAAAAAATAAAAATTAAATCAGCTTCACGCTGTATCCCGCAGCACAGCAGGAAAAGCAGAGGGAACCTAGTGTTAAGACACTCCGTTCCCCACTTTCTGCCGAATTGTGGAGGCATTGCGTGCAAAAAATATATCTCGAATATTAGATTTTTAATATATTTTTGTAATAGGGTCCCTATTACGAAAATATTTTCAAAATCAAACATTGCACCCTATGATGACGTAACTCAGAGAAAAGTGTGGTTTTTCCCTAGATTTATTTAGCCTGCAATAAGATGCGTGAATGTATTATTGTAATGAAATAAATCAATGCTACTATTGTAAGTAGGTATTTCATCAGTTTTTTAGAATTAATACCCTTCAAATTATGTCATCCTAGTTAAGTTTTAAATTCAATCATTCTGCTTTAATAGTTCAGTTCAAATCTATATATCTAGAGAATATATCTAGAGAAACAAATTGCAGGATTCTTTAGGATTTTTAGTTCATTTATTGAATCTTATGATTGAATTACAGATATAGATTACCTATCAGAACGAAGAGTTGAAAAAATTAAATATTTCATTTCCTCGAATGGGAGTCGAATCCACAACCTGTCACATTCACTCTTTGTGCCCCTGCGCCACGACTGGCCTCAAATTTGAATAACAGAACTTTCTCTATTATGTTATTTTTTGGCACCAATTATATGTATCTATCTATAATTTATAGGAAAAATATTATTCTTAGATATTATTTTATACTTACTAGCTATATTAAAAAGATGTTATTAGAGAGATCGTGACCGGCAACGCTATTGGGGAGATACGTTTCTACGACAATCAAATGAAACTATTGTTCTGGCTTCATAGTTTTACCACTGACTGCGTTAAGGACATCAGTTTCAACATAAAACCTAGAAGCTGTGTGGTTTTAGATCCAAAGTGTTAGTTTTTAATATTTCTTTATTTTCTATCCAGCTTAGAAGCATTTCTAGCGTGTTAGCCAGAAAGAAAAGTGTGCCCAACGCGTTTATCCCCCATCCCCCATTTCTAAAAAAGGCAAAAAATTTACACGCAACCTTGTTTTTCTTTGAATTTATGTAGTTTCATAATATATTCATCTATATATATAAAATCGAAAGGTCACTCACTCATCACGAAATCTCAGAAACTACATGTGCTAGGAATCTCAAATTTTGCATAGGAGTTACTTATAGGACGTAGGTGCTCGCGGCTAGGGAATTTGCAATATTCGGCTTCTAAGGGGTAGTTTTTGGGGTTGAAAGTTTGTATGAAACTTCGTTACTACAAATGCTAGGAGTCTCAATGCAAAAGCATAGACGTCACTAGGACGTAGTAATGGAGACAGAAATTAATAATAACGTAGTTCACGCAGGCGAAGCCGCGAGCGGGCCGCTAGTAGAATATAATTTTATAATGTTTTATGTTATCAGGCAACAAAATATGCCCTTGTTGGGAGAAAATACCGGTACGTGATGTTGATACCGGAGTCGTAATAGAAAAATTGATGAAAAAGAACATCCCATCAGACGCCACCACGGCCGGCAAATCATTTCTTATTCGAGATTTTATTGTCTGTTAGTTAAATTATTGTTATTTATAATAACAAAATTCACTATATGAAAAGTATTGTTATTATTATTTTTTTCATTACCCTGTCGGGTAAGCATTGTTGAGTTCTGCGAACTCGAATTTCTCGCATCTTGTGGTATGGTCGTAAACGTCTTCTTTATGCTCTATCGCGCAAGTAACTTTAAAGATAAAGGGAACTTAGTGTTGAGACACTCCGCGCCCCATTAAAATACCGTTCTCTATTTTCCGCCAAATTTATAAAGCATTGCATCTAGAGTCGTACATTTGTGCTTCTGGGTCACGGCGGCCTTAATATAATTATAATCATTTTTAAATTTTTACATTTTTGTAGGCTCTCGTAACCAGGGCGTTGGTTTTCTGGATTTCTTGACTGAGAAATATGTTACAATTATAGACAGCAAAATGTATCACGCTCTTACTTTATCCGTGCACCCGGAAAAGTAATTATATGAGTTTTATTAAGTAATTTATAGCAATTATATTAATAAAGTAGAGACCAGTCGTATTTATTTATAGTTCATCGCCTATACTCTTATTCAATAGCAATTGTAGCATCTGGTCAAGAAAAATGTTTATCTCTTTTAGATTTTTCATGAAACAATTATGTATATGAAAAGTTATTTTTCTTCTTTACAGGCCCTACATTTGCATAGGATATGCTGATGGTGCTGTTGAATTGTTTCAATTTGTTCAACACAAATTATTTTTAAGGCTTGACTTAAGGGACTATTATAAAGTAGTTATACCGCCAAAAGAAAATTCCATAAAAGGCGATACAGAAGTTACTAAACCTCAACTTTCAGTTACGTGTGTCAAGTATTCGCCTTCAGGTTGTAAAAAATATTATTTTTTTTCTATCTTCATCTATCTTTTCCACGTAGGGTAGCCGGAGAAAACCTAGTGGTCAAGTACTAGTCTACACTTTCGGCCTTATTTCGCGAGATTGTATGTCCTGGGACTCATATCATAGCCACGTTTCGTTTTAGCACAGCAGAGAAATATGAATATTTAATCCCATTACCATCGCTTATAGTTCAACGTCCCACTGTATATAAATACTGTATTATAAAAGCCTCAAATGTTGAATTGGTTCCTTTTGAAGCGTTCACTCTGTATACCACATTTAGTGGAATGAGTATGTGAAGAATGAAAGAAAAAGGAGAAACATCTTTAATACCGGCCTCGCTCCCTATTCTACAAAATAGAGTAAGATAGCTACTAATTAACCGTAAAGGAAAAAATAACTTTAAACTAAACACTAAGGTTTACACCTGGCATGTGGTCTGGACACCGGCGAGCTAATCTTCCTCCACCCAACTACTATTGACATTTTAACGATCTCTCCTCATAGAGATACACAACATGCTATAACGCAGATGACTTTTGCAAGTGACTCCTTGACTCTAGCTACAGCTGTAAGTCCAACATTATATTAATATATTAAACAATTTTTATACTATATTTAAGTTTTACTAATATTCTTATTTTCGTTTTCCTGCACTGATAAACAAAACACGGTGTTGAGTTCCGCCACTCAACACACGATGTTTGTACTATTTGGCAATGCTTGGTGTACCTATCCTGCTATATTTATACGTCAAAAAGTTTTAGGCTGGATTAACACTACAGTGCCGATCACGGTTTGTACTGTGTTTGTTGGTACCGAGGGGAACGATCTCAATGTGTTAAGATATTTTAAATGCTATGAATTTAGAGCTACTTTAGAATTAACGTGTGGCTAGTGTCAGAAATGTTCAAAAATGTAAGGAAGTGTATTAACTCTATATTCTCTCTGCCTATGCAAAAAAGTATGAAGTAGATACTTAACCGTCACTACAAAATTAATAATACAGCTTTTTAAATAGTTTTTGATTTATCAGGATAAAGGCAGAACAGTGTGCGTTTATAAATACGACTGTGAAGTATATAGGTGGAATTTTATCGCCAAACATAGAGCACATTATAAAGACATCACATCGTTATTTTTTTTACCCACTAAAAATGAAAATGGAGATTTTAAGTTGCTATCTCTAGGGACAGATAGGATGATGGTGGAATATGATATTGGAAAGAGTTCTGGAGAATATTTAGAAGTGCTTAGCTTGGACAGAGTCGATCAGACAGCTATTCCAATGTATGGAATGCCTTGGCCCAGTCCTTCAGATTTAGATCCCGAATTACAAGCAACTGATTTACCTATGATCTTGGTTGCTACTAATCAGGTTACATTGTTTTTTTTATTTCTATTGTATAATATACTTTGTAAATGTAATTTGATGACAAATAAATAGAGTAAGTACTTTAAAGATAAACAATTTCCAATGAAAGTTGATGGCAAAAACCCACGACTTTTATGATGAATATAATAAATCATTTGTCCGTTGAAATGTTGAAAACATTATTGGACTTCTATTTCCAGATATCAGATATTTAAATTATAGGCATGAATATTACACAGTGGAAAAAAATATTTTTACGGTATTTTAATTTATCTTTAAGAGAGTTGTACTATACCATAGACTTATGCTTCACAGTATCATTTAGTTTCTTGATAGAGACTACAACTAAATAAAAGATTTCCTTATGAGGGTTATACGAGCCTTCATCGTATTCTTCTTCATCAAGTATAGGATATATCCTACACATATAGTATATGTGAGGGACGGCAAAAGTAGTTTCCGGTATTTTCATCTTCTTTGTCTTCTATGTCTTTGTCTATATTATTGGTTGACGGCAGTATCTTTCTTATCACGCCGATTTGGTTAAAGAAAATTAATTTTAACACCCGTCAGTATTTCATATCTGTGATGAATCTATACAACTAAGTATCAATAGATTTTCCATACTTATAAAAATATTATAAGGATGTTGTTTTTTTCTCGTGATTATTAAATATTAAAAATAATATTTCAGTTCAAATATAAGATAGTGAATTACGCGACAACAATGACCTTATCGACAATACTCGGACCTAGATATGAAACCCCAGTTTGCAGAATGCAACTGATAACTTGCACTAAGCACGATGTTTCCTCTCAATATTTACTTTATTGTACAAAAAATGTGATTGGCCTACAGAAGATGCCTTTAGACGGCAATCCTTGGAAACATGTCGCTTTGCTTGGACATCCTCTTCAGGTATATACTTTTACACGTTGAGAGGAAAATAAAGATGGCATAGTTACAATTAATCTAATTTCAAAAACTAAATGTTGGCCTTATTTGATACATGATATCTTTAAAAAAAACTAAACAGACTAACGAAATTGTTTATCAGTTCTTATTCCGGTTAAGGAAAAAAATATTGAGTACTAAATATAGTAAAATGAGCATTAAATATTTTTGTAAATATAACCAATATAGGTATTTAAAGAAGTAAATAAAAATAATTACAACAATTTACAAAGGTAATCGACATGTGTTTCCGAGAAGATACTAGGACTTTGTTTACAATTGGTGCAAAAGATAATTGCATATATCAGTGGGCCGCAAACTACAGGTAAAAGTTGTGCTAAGTAGTAAGTATTCGAGTTGAACATATAACTAGATGAATAAATAGTAAACTTAATAAGCACCTACAAGTTTTTAGGTGGATATAATATGTAATCAAATTAAATTAAAACGAATTATCGGCTGTATCCCTATAGAAGGCAAAAGAAATCTAAATGAATCGCGAAATTCAACGCCGTGCTTTGTTTTATTGTCAGAGAGAGGAAATTAAAATATCGCAGCGACAAGGATTCTGACTGTAATCACGACGGTTGTGGGTTTAACTCTCACTTGCAAGAATGGATTATGTAAATTTTCTTACTTTGGTAACCAGACATGACAGTGTCTCAAAAAATAATAAAGGAAGGTGTGGAACAGAGTGTCTTAATACCTATTCCCTCTGCTTATATCTACTGCTGTATATAAGTATAGTAAGACTAGTGTGCAGTTAACTTTTACCTTCTTGAACCCTACAACCATCAAGTGAAAATCTCCTCACTGTACCACTACGGTGTTTATAATAAAGACGTTTACTTATATTAATTCACCCTAAAAATATATAACATACCAGGTCAGTGGAAATAACGACAAAGCAAGGCGGCAACGACCTGGACCCATACTACTGTCTCATAGAGAACGGTCGGCCGGGGTGGCTGTTCCGCGAAATACGGGATCTGTTCTACTACATACAGATATTGTGCCAGGGGACGTTCTCGCCGGTCATGAGACAAGTTAAAGATTTTATTCCAATAGATTCTTTGCCGGATCTAATGAGGGCGCTGGGATATTTTCCTTCGGAATATGAGGTTATTTTATCATTTTATAGTTGTTTACTATGCTGAGAGGTTTTATAGGCATTTCATAAGAAAAAAATCAATACAAACTTATGTCTAGTTCAGTACAAAATAATTTTGATTCCCTTTATAGTGTCGAAATACGCGTTCTTTGCGATATAAACGGCCATATCTTTTTTCTAAGTAAACATAGAAACATTTTTTTTCATCGGGAAATTATGAGGCTGTAGACCTGAGTATATGGTTTGAATTTCAACTCGATATCTCCAAGCGTTCCTGAGAGAGAGAGAGAGAAGATAAAGGGTTTGACAGACAGACAGATAAACAGACAGACAGACAGACGGACGGACAACAGAGTGATCTTATAAGGGTTCCTTTTTTCCTTAAAAACTACGAAACCCTAATAGTAGATGTTGGCCTATTAATTTAAGTTATTATAAACAGGTGGAAAATTTAATAATAGAAGCGAAATACAAGGTATATGAAAAGAATCCATGCTCCGAGATAGATTTCGAAGAATTTGTCAAATTATATTTGAATCATCGACCCGCGTTTGGTGATAATTTCAACAAATTGAAAAATGCATTCCGCCAATTCGCTTGTAAGGATGGAAATAATCTTACTATGGACCGAGAAGATTTTATCGAAATGCTCATGAACAATGGTTGGTAAATTCAGTAACATAATAATTTTTGTTGAGCTTCAAGCTTTATCCCAGGTAGGGCAAAGATAACCTATCAAGGTACTCCGTACTTCACTTGTACTCAAAATTCGTGGCATTGTGTATCGACGGAATTCGACGCCGTGCTTTGTCATATCAGTATGTGGAAATTAAAATAATCTAATTATAATTGTATTCCCGTGGAGATCGACATTGTTCCTACAAAATTATACAATATTATACAAAATATATATATGAGATATCCTACAAACAATAAGTCGATAGTCAGACGCGCTACGACTACTTATGTATAGTATGAAAGAGGTCATTAGATTTGTTTTGCTGATGACAATGTAAAATGCGTGATATTTGTATAGGAATATATATCGCAAAAAAATAGTCACGTTTAAAGATATGTATTTCTTCTGTTTAGTGGTGAGGTGGGTTCATAACTAAAATAAATTTTAAAATATTACATACTATCATTTGATCACTTAGGAGAATGTTTCCCCCGAGACCTCTGTTGGTATTTACTTTCAATACTAACTGGGCATAGTTTCGAAGATCGAGCTACAGCTGTGGAAGGTGACTTTTCATTTCTACCTGAGGTAATATTTTATATATTTTTTCACTTAAAGATATTCGTTCGTCTGTATGGGGAACATCCTTACGAATCGCTAGAAAATGTAAGAGAGATTATATATGTATTGTTTAGTCACGTCCACCTTCGCCAGTTTTGCGGAACTCAACGCTGCACTCTATTGAATCTAGTTTAATAGAGTGCGGCGTAGAGTCCGAACAATTACTTACTTAAGTATTATAGATAAAAAAAAAATTCTGGATACATTTTATAACAATTTATCATGTCCCAGCTGCGCTATGATGGCATTGATACTCTTATACTACTTATTACATTACGACAACCTTTAATTACAGTTCTTTTCAAAAAAATGTTCTTTATCCACTCGATGGAGTCGGTGGAGTGAATTATTTTCATAGTATTAGTAACAAGACAAAACGTTGTGTGGAGCCAGTGGCGTAGTGAGGGGGGGGGGTCTAAGGGGGGACATCATGCCCCGGGCGCCGCTCATAAAGGGGCGCCAAATAGTCCGCAAAACTATTTAAACATACATATAAAACTATAATGTGTTCGCCTGGGGGCGCTGTTAAAGTATTTTGCCCCGGGCGCGAGTTAAGCTCGCTGCGCCACTGCGTGGAGCTTCACCAACGTGGCATATTTTAATATGTATGCAATGTCTCCAAACCTGGGCGTAGAAAGTGGTATCCGAGTATCTTACTCATTTGTTCCCTTTGAAACCGAGTATCTTTTAAGTAGTCCCTTTGCCTATCTTGTTGTATACGGGATACAGCGCGTACTTAAGATGTGCAATAGAAAATTTAAGTCAATAATGAAAAGCTTCAAGTTCTTTGTGTATATTTTTTTCTTTTTCCATTCAGGTTATAACGTTCGCGGACCTTACCAACGATATACTAGGTATTCAGGACGTGGAGGTTTTATCGGACCAATTCTCTGTAAAGGACTCCGTGGGATCGCAACATACAGCTTCATCTGAATCGGAAGAATGTTTTCATTTTTTCTAATTCAAATACAAGAAAAAATATCTCCTATTATATATAGCTAATACAGAGAATTGTAATGATATTGATATATAAACATGGTATCTTAAACCAGTGTTTTATTAAATTTTTCATGTATTTTTAAATGCATCAGTTCTAATTTTTGATTTTTAGATGTAGAAGCCAGATTCTTTCTGGCAGTTTTCTTTTACTTAAGAAAATTGTTTAAATAAATTATTAGAACCAGGCCAAGGAAAAAGATTTTTTGATATTTTTTATTATTATTTTAAGTATTTTTAATAATTAAATCATGAATCTCGAAGATCTCAGTAGTGTTCCTCAAAAAGCAGGTCTTAAGAATAACATGGAAAAAACAAAAAAATCTCATTAAATGCCCAGATTGTTCTTATTCCAGTATCAGGAATACTCATGGGCATAGGAAGGGGGGGAGCCAGACAGGCCGTGCCCACCCCACAAATGTTTAAAGCTAAAGACCAGCAGTGGTTTTAATAATACCAATACTTTAAATATGGAAAAATAATTATAAAAACATTTATTTTATGATTATTTATTATTTTACTTATATCACAAAATGCATTGTTTTAAATAATTGTAAATAATAAAGGTATAATTGTTCAAAAAGTTGTAATTTGAACATGTCGGTCTTCACATAAAAATAATTATTGTTACAATCAATAATAAATTGTCCATTGTAACTAAAATAAATCATTGAAATTCATTAATAGAGACTATCTAGTGAGTTGTGTCACAAGCGAACTGTTCTGTTGTTTGATTATGGCACTCCAAAGGAGCCCAATGAATAAAAAACATTGTATAGATTCAGTTAAAATACTGCCTTTACCTATAATATAAAAATCATTATTTACAATATATACATAACATTGTGAGTTAGTAATGTAAGACAATTCACAAAATCTGTTAAATGACTACATTATTTATGTCATATCAAATTCAAAATGTTTGGATACTTTTCATCTTTTTCTTTTAAGAATGATACATAGTTTAATTATAAAATTGAATAATGAATAAAAAATTTAATTTATAGAAGTATCAAATTATTATTTTTTTGTAGTAATTTTGCATTTTATTGTAGTATTGTGACACAATTCATTACACAGTCTCTATTTCATTGCTTCACAACACACCAACACATACACTGAAATCCACTGTTCCACATGTGTCCCATATTTTAAATTATACAATCCAATCAACTTTGGATATAACTCAGTCTGTTTTTAATCTTTTGGCAGGTGTTGTGGTGCCACTACTTTGTGAATTGGAATCTTCAGAGAAATTCATATGTGTGGAGGTGAAATCTGTAGGTCCCTGGGAGTCACTTACTGTTGAAAAACCTGAAAAGATATTTTAAAGCAAATTTGTAGTACATTATATAATTATAATGCATGTTCCACATATTATGTGGAATCAAATAGTAATATAATATAGGTAGAACTTTATACAATATAATGTAAAATGATGCATTGGTTTAGTCTCTTTGTTAACCATGGTTCTGGGTTCAATCTCCACTTGAGGAAAACGTAATGTCTCGAAACTTAGGCGGATAGTGTCTATAATTAGTGTCTGGGGATCCCCATGCTTACCCAGGAATGTGGAAAAAAATATGAATCTGCTACTTGTAAAGAAATCACAGACTTTTCATAAAAAGTGAAAGTACTTATTTATAATAATGAACATGCACGTTTCTCATATATTTACAATTCATAGTAAATTAATTTATACTCACATGTGTTTGAGTCTTCTGCCATTCCAAAATTAGAATTTGAAGAATCGTGCATTTTCTTTGGCGTCAACGTATTTTCTTTATTTTCTCGCTTCGCCGCATGTTTCTTTTTCTGTTCGTTAGTGGATATCGGAACCCATTTGTATATTTTCATAGTCGTTTCTCCAATGGTTACCCATTTTTTCTCCCTACAGGTAATTTTAAAATTAATACTGAGTAAGAGCATCATTTATAATACTCAAGTTAAACATAACAGTCAATCACTAAAAGATTTAGCTTACCAATGGCGAACTTTTTCAACAGCTTGCATGACTCTTTTGATGTCATCTTTTACGCGATTTCTAGTTTCCGCACGTACTGAACGAGACATATTTAAAAGTTTATTTAAAGTTACTTTTGCTAAATAAAATTATACTAAAGTATAGTCACAAATTAAAAAAATTTCATTAATTATTTCATTTATAAATAGAGTAGCGTTCTTTTACTCCAGCATTATAAGTCCGCCATTTATTAAACTGACATTTGAATTTACTAGCGATATTTGACATATTTCGAAAAGGACATTCCATTTCTGTAATGTATGGAAAACTGGATAGTGGGTGAAATATAATTTGAGAGAATTAAAAAATGCCATGTACCATATTTGCATGAATAGCTAATTAAAAAAATATCATAAAATTAAATTAAATAAAAAATAATACAGCAATACAGTAAGCACTTTAGGCCTTGCTAAATTTTTAATTAAAGACTAAAATAATGAAAAAAGCTTATTAAATATTTTATACATTTCTTTCTTTTTATTCACAGCTACTTTTAAATTTTATTTCTTTATTTTCCTTTCTATTGTTTTATTTAACTGCTGTAATGCGTTGATAGTTATTTGTTTAGAAGGAGAAATGAAACGTTGTTGTGAATTACAAGTACGCAATTGGCGAATATTAGAGATATTGTCTGTGAACCAATCACAATTTTTTCCTCGATTATATTAGAACAAATTACAAAGAGCAAAAGAACAAAATCACGAAAAAAACCATAAATGAAAAATTTTACAGGAACATTCTGCCGAGTACTAATAGTAATTTATAAATATACTAAATGTCACTTTAAAATGTTATTGTAAAACAGGTAAGAGTCAATTAATAATAAATAATTTTCACATTTTGTCCTGTTATGATATTTAGTGTTAGTATTACTGAAATTCAAGCACTGAAAGATTAGTTGAAATGTTCAGCGGCTGTCAGTTGTTTTACGTCTTAATACTTTTTTATTGAATAAAATTTATAAATAGTTTAAAATCTATCTAAATTTTCTACGCGGCTCGGACTGCAGGGATGTACTTGTGGTGGCTATGATGCAACGGGATGATAAGGTGCATTTAGTTAACTGATAATCTAACGATTTGTGTGTTTTGCTTCTTATGCACTTGGCGTTCGTTATATTCACTGGTCTGCCGTCACTATTACGCTATATTATTTCTGTTCGCTATTTTTTTTATTTTTCTACCTCAATAACCTTAATATGAAGAGTTTGATAGAAGCACTGCACATCAGCTGTTTTCGTGTCTCATACGCCTTAGTCAAGAGTTATTCCGAATGACATTATCGTCTTATTGTAGTTTACTATTATAAAATTAGTAACGACAACAATTTTATTTATTTATAGGTTATAGAAAATGTAATTAAATTAATAGTATCTAAGAAATAATATAACATTTATTATTAATTTCCTTATTATACAAACAATGTAGATACCTCTCCCTAAATATGATCATACACTCTACACTATTAGCTATGCATTTTTAAGCTTGTTATGTTTTGTTGCAGTTGTGCCCTGCATGTTGTGTTTAAGCAGTAGAAGTGATATCGTAATTATATAATTGGCATTGTCCAGTGTAAGGTACAGCTAACGAAAAAAGTGCATCTTTCATTCCCCTATGGCTGCGTATGTTAATCGAACAATATCCATGATGGCTGGCGACGGGCCCCACAATGTTGCGATGAACAATGGGACTGTGCGTGTCAATATGTCAAATGTGGACTCTCCGCTACAGATATTTGTGAGAGCCAAAAAGAAGATCAATGACATATTTGTTGAAATTGATGATTATGTCAAGGATGCAGTTGTTTTTATGCATGGTAAGTAAGAAATTTGTCAATTTTTGCTTTCTTTCTTTTTTTTGTTATTATATTTTATGTTTGTTATTATATATTGTGTGTTTGTGGGTTTCTTTTTTTGGATAAAAAGATATTGGGAATGTATTGTTAAGACACTTTGTTCTTTCATACACTGTACAATGTTTGAATGATGAAATTGAATGTCAGATGGTGGAACTACCAGAGCAAGGAAATGAAAATTTCTGCCACTCAGCATACATTGCCTTTTGCAAAATTTAAGCAAAAAGTAGGGAAAATAAATAGGCTAATAGGAACAGAGTGTTTTAAAACTAGGTTTCCAGGTGCCCTCTCCCCTGCTATGTGTGGGACACAGTGTGAAGCTAAAAAAATGAAGATTAATCATTTAAACACTTCACTTAAAAAAAAATCAATTAAAATTCTCATACATTTACTGCTGATTAAAAGAAAGATTCAAAAGATTCTTTATATATGTTGCTCTCTAGTGCTACAAACACACAAGTTAAAATGGGTCGACATTGCTATTTTTAATTGAAGCTCCTATTTTTAGTCCTTAGCATTTCATGTACTACAATTTAATTGCATGTGAAACCTTGAACTCTCCTTATGTTTTATTAATGAGTATACCATTCAGTTTAAGGTCATGTTGGTACCATTATATTATTTCATCTACTATAGCTAACATATTTAGGGGCAATAAATATAATAAAAAACATTAATTGAATACATATAAATAGTATATAATTAAAAAAATATTTTATTTGATTTACCAGCTTTATAAATACTGTAATAATATAGTCATCCATATTTTATTACACATATTATGAAATATAGTTTCTCTTTTTATTTATTGAGAATGTAGTGTATAACTTACAATAATCAACCTCTATGCTGTTATCATTGATCATGTTGGGTTAATGATTTTATTCTTATATATTCATTTTATCTGTATATCTATCTATTATTATTAATAATATTTTTTTTCTTATATTTATAATTAAATATTATTTCAAAAATAGCAAATCTTATACACTATAACTTTAAATAATTAAGGAGCCAAGTCATATATTATTGGACTCTCTCTCTTAACAATGCATAATCCAATTGAATAACTTTGTTAATTTAAGAAGTATATAATAATATTTAACATACAAATATTTGACAATTTATCACTTACATAATCTCTCTCTCCAGTGCATTATTCCATATGTCTGCTTTCTTTATCTTTTATCTCTAATTCGCTCGACTGGATGAATTGTGAGTGGAAACGTTGCAGGTGTTTATGTCTCTTTTAATGATATTATTATTAATAATTATTTTTATAATTTTCAGCAGTGTCAGGTGATAATGGAATTGCAACAGGTCAGGATTTGGCTAATGTTGAGTCTTATGTTAGCAAAGTGCAAGCCATACGGGAGGTGCTCAAGCGGGATCACATGAAAGTTGCATTTTTTGGCAGGTAAGTAAATGAAGAAACATAAAAGTACAGTACAATAATGAAAAATAAGATTAAAATATTAATTGGGAGCGTTCTGGCTGCATCTAACTGTAAACAAATATAAAAAAAAATTTGTTTAACATTATCCCACTTCATGCTAAGTCTTTGATATATGTGGAAAGTTGAGGAAGTAGTGTATTCTAGGTGGTTTGCAATGCAAGAAAATAAAGATAGGTTTTATTTAAATAGATTCCTTAGCTGGGTGAATCCTACACTAGTTACAATGCTGTATCAATGAAAATGTTCTGTTCTGGTTTTAGTTTATGTTATAACATATATTATTGTATTGCAAAGATGGTAAGGAAAACTTTTATTTTTTTTTAAGTTATGGTATTAGAAGGAAAAGCTAGTAAGAAATTATTTTATTATTTCTTAACTTTCTATGTATTGCTGGGACCACACTGAAACACTGTAGTGTATTATGAATATAAACATACTTCAGAACGGACTTTGAGCCCACAAACCTCGTTTAATGGTATCATAATATTATTTAGTACCATAATAATCAACTCAAGCTTTTTAATATAGAATCTAAAATACATTCTATAGTAAAAAGCTTGAATTGAGTTGCTTTGACCTTGACTGTTTTAATTTACGTCATGGGCGTACGAAAGGAGAAAAAACATAATTTGTTTATTTTTAGTAGGCAAGCCCTTTTCTATTTGGTATTTTTTTTTTTTTCTCTGAGTCTCTGGTATTTTTTTAGTAATAAAATTATAAATATTTTTATGTTACTTATATGTTGAAAATTTTATCTTTCATCAGAAGTCAAATCTGATGTTTCATGTAGGATAGGCTAAAAGAAAGGTGAATAGAATGGTTTCACTATACCAATTTAAACAATCACTTATGGTTTTGAATAAACATGTTGATTTCAGTCTGGATGGAATCTAGGATTGCATGATTGATTGCATGTACATCATTTTCTAAAATAGATAACGAAAGGATGTCCTGGTCCAGCGACACAACACCTGACTGTAATGTTCAATTCCCACTCAAAGAAATTAATTGGCTTAATTTTCTCAACCTGGTAACAAAAACAAGATGAAAACAAAATTATAACGTCTAAATTTTAGAACAAGCAATGGCAAGAGTACAGTGATCAATGCGATGCTTCACGAGAAGATTCTGCCCAGCGGCATCGGTCACACCACCAACTGCTTCCTGCAGGTAGAGGGCTCCGATACAGATGAGGCCTTTATGAGGACCGAGGGTTCAGAAGAAAAGCTGAATGTACAGGTAATTTATAGAAATAACAGAAAATATATAACATTTGTATATATGATGAGGATATCGTGGCGCAAGAACGCAAAGATGTGACAGCAAAAGCGACATTTGTGGGCTCAATTACTTGTCCATTAATTTTTTAAAAATTATAACGATTGAAATAAAAAATCTTTCTAGTTTCCCAGCAAAGTATACCAATGAATTCCAGTATATTTGATCACTGACAATATTATTCACATACAAAATTTAAAACAAATTGATATGCCCCCCCTTCCAGTCAGTGAGCCAGCTCGGACATGCACTCTGCGACACGCGGCTGAAGGAGTGCTCCCTGGTGCACGTGTACTGGCCGCGCGAGTTGTGCGCGCTTCTGCGCGACGACGTGGTGCTAGTGGACAGCCCCGGGGTGGACGTCACACCCAACCTCGACGAGTGGATCGACCAGTACTGCCTCGACGCGGACGTGTTCGTGCTCGTCGCTAACGCCGAGTCCACGCTGATGGTGACGGTGAGTACGCCTGTTTGCGTGTGTGAATCGCGCTTTGCCTCAACACCAGAGTGAAGAAATTAAAATTAAAATATTAAATATTTCATTATCTTGAGTGGGATTCGAACCATCAACCTGTCACGTTTACAGTGACACCCTTGCCAATACGCCACGACGAGCCTCAACAATATTGATAATTTTGGATTAACTGTCGCTGAAAATAAAAGAAATTGGGAATCGGAAATTGTAATGTTGTTTCCTAAAATATGTTAGTACATTTTTTTATTCTTAAACATTTTTCATTTCTTTATATACGTTGGGTGCTACCAAACAATACATTTTTTAACCACAGAATGGGAGTTAAGGGATTTGTTAAAAGTGGATAGTGAATAATGTGCAAACATCATTGTTTGTTATATACGAGGTGTGTTCAAAAAGTAAGGTGACTTTGTATTTTTAAGAAAAAATATTTATTTATTTATCAATATTTATGTTGTCCCCTTCAAAGTAATCCCCCTCAGATACAATACACTTATGCCAACGGTTTTTCCAATCGTCAAAGCACTTCTCATAAGCACTTTTCGGTATAGCCTTGAGCTCTTCCAGCGTTGCAGTCTTTATCTCTTCAATCGTTGCAAATCTCCGTCCTTTCATAGGTTTCGATATCATAACCATATACCCATGATTCGTCACCAGTTATGACCCTTTTGAGTAAATCTGGGTCGTCGTTGACGTCATTCAACAGTTCTTGAGCGATGCTCATGCGACGGTTCTTTTGGTCAAAATTTAGCAATTTCGGAACAAACTTCGCTGACACACGTCTCATGCCCAAAACGTTGGAAAAAATTTCATGGCACGAGCCAAGCGATATACCAACATCCTCAGCAACTTCTCTGATAGTGATTCGACGATTTTCCAGAACAATTTTCTTCACTGCTTGAACGTTTTCATCAGTTGTTGACGTGCTTGGGCGTCCAGAGCGAGGCTCGTCATTGGCATCTTCCCGGCCATCTTGGAAGAGTTTGTACCACTTGTAAACATTTTTTTTACTCAGAACAGTTTCACCGTATGCCACTCTCAACATTTTAAGTGTTTCGGAGCACTTTATTTTTATTTTACACAAAATTTGATGCAAATCCTTTGATCCATATTTTTCGATAGCAAGAAATCGCCGAGCACGCAAAACACTTATAACCTTTACGCCTCTCCCAACCAAACAAAAAATGCTATACACTTGAAACTTGGTACAGATGTTCGGGAAGAGTGTACCAACATAACAAAATAAAAAAATCGATAATCGAAAGTACGTTGCCCGCCAAATTTGAAAAGTCACCTTACTTTTTGAACACACCTCGTATATTCTGAAAATAATTTGAAACTGGGGAACGGAAGTGTATTAATGGAAACAGACTGTCTTAACATTAGGTTACCAGGTTCCCTCCGCTTTCGTTGTAGGATACAGCGTAAAGCTAAAAAAATTAACAATTTGTGTTTCTTTGCAGGAAAAAAATTTCTTTCACAAAGTATCAACGAAAATATCGCAACCGAATATATTCATATTGAATAACCGATGGGATGCATCAGCCTCGGAGACCGAGTACTTAGAACAAGTAAATTTTTATATATATATAAATGTTATGTATTTTTTATGTATTATTTCTGATGAGTATTAAAAAGAAAATGATGATGAGTTTTGTTATACAAAATATATTAATAAGAGCAAAAAAATGTGTTGATAGGGTCTTGTCTGTCTACCCTGCCAAATCCGCGATTTATCCATGCCTTCCTAAATAAATAGACTATGTAACACGAAAAGAATTTATCAATTTGAATTTAGTTCCTGAAATTAACGCGTTGAAACAAATAAACTCTTCAGCTTCATATTATTAAGTATATATATCTCTTACCCCCAAAATGACATTATATTATACACAGGTACGAAGTCAACACGCCAACAGATGTGTGGATTTCCTTTCGAGGGAGTTGCGTGTGTGTACGCCGAAGGAGGCCGAGGAGCGTATCTTCTTCATCTCAGCCAAGGAGGCCTTGCTCACGCGGATGAGGGAAAGAGAGAAACCTGTTTCTTGTAAGATATTCGAAATGTTGGCTTATAAGTTGCTGAAATTTTGTAAGGTGATGCTTTATTGTCTTACTTGTAATTACCTCACCTGTCAGTAGGACAGCGATGTTTGATAAAAAAATAACTTAAAGAAAAATAATATTGATTTTTTTTGCATGGCCACAAGAATTTGACTGTAACGCGATGGTTGTGGGGTTGATCCGACCCTACTCGGAGGAATAAGTAATAATTATTTGTATATATTTTCATTTCTTCTATCTGGCATCAAGGCAAAAGCCCAGTGTTGATTCTTGCCACTCAACACGCAACGCCTTGAAACCTCCGGTGGAAAATGGAGAACGGAGTGTTTTAGCACTTGATTTCCTTCGTCTACCTTCTATATGCGGGACACAGCGTGAAGCTAAAAAACTGACTCCACTTATTCCTCATTCCAGCACCAATCTTAGCCGAAGGTCATCAAGTCCGATACTTCGAGTTCGTAGATTTCGAGAGGAAATTCGAAGAGTGTATATCACAGTCAGCGGTTAGAACGAAGTTCGCGCAGCACTCCCGACGAGGAAAAAATATAGCCAATGACGTCATGGCACAGTTGGAGAGAGTGAGTTTTATAGTACTAGGTTTTACTAGCGACTTCGCTCCCGTAGTCAAATGGAAATTACTAAGACTTGTGTATGACACATGTCACAGACTAAGTGTGGGAAGTTACATCGAAACAATTAACGTGATAAAATATAGCCTAAAGTTTTTCTCGATAAATTGAAAGTAATGGAATACAAAATATTTTTCAGTTGGAACCAATAGCTCCTGAGATTAGATCCAAGCAATATCTAATGGCAAAATATTCTGTTCTACTTACATTTTGTATAAAATTTTAATCTACAAACAAGTTTATATATAAAGACAGTAAAATTAATAAAATAATCGTAATTCCAGATATATAACAGCTCCAGTGAAATGAAATCGACCAAAGTGGAAAAGCAAAGGATACTACAAGAACAACTAACGGCTGTGGAGGAACAGCTGACCACCATCACAAGGCAAATGAAGGACAAGATTGGACGTATGGTGGAAAGTGTTGAACATAAGGTATGCAAATGGTTTTTTTTATTTCACGCTTTATCCCACAGCAGGATAAGTAGAAAATGTGAGAAGTTCAAAATGTGAGAGCCGAGGGATGAGTTCGATATAACAAAACGTAACTTGTAACCGATACGATGCCGAAACCATACCATATCGATATCTGTTTCTAAAAAACCGTTATCATAGAAACTTATCAAAACTATCAGATGCGTATTAAAATTTAAAATCACGCACAGCAACTATCGCAACGAAAACGTAAAAACGAAAACTTCGCATAACACGAACTAAGTAACTACCTCTCTTTCTAACTATATGTTTCTCACGAGTGTAAAAGAAATGAAGCGAATATCCGATAACTTGCATCTATAAGATATTATTACTTTACGTTACAAAAAAGAACTTCTATATAATGGGAATAAGGTTGAAATTTGGTTAAAATATTCATATTATTTTCACACTTGAGTGGATTCGACTTCTAAATTCTAAACGTTTGTTTTTAAGTGATAAATGCTTATTTGAAATTTATTTTCAAATTTTTAATATTTTAGAAATAGTTTAGTATTGTATTTAGTCCTTTGCGATACGTATTGCGGACGAGGTTTCCTTAAAAATTGTGCATTTCAGTGTGTGTATATACTTTTTTTTAACAACAATTTCTATATAGTTTAAAGTTAATTAGTGTTAGTGTATAGCTTAAATATATTAGTGTATATAGACATAATTTTTTTCTTAAAAATGTCGCGTAAAGTCTCTAATCTCTCTGTATACTTGGTGATTTACTTTATATTCATAATACTTTTAAAAAACGCAACCAGCGTTTAATGTCAATTTGCATTTATTTTATATCGTTAAAAATGATTTAACGTTTGTAAACTGTATTATCAATATCGATATCTGAAAACCGTTTTTGATATCGTTATGAAAACCATATATCGGTTACATAACCGTTATCGAAAAAAAACGATAACGCCCATGCCTAGAGAGCCCCTAGGCTTTGGCATTCGAATTATAGCTTGTTAAAGTACCTCAGAGGACGCTCTGGCCGCGTTATGCAAGAACTAAAATGCAATTTCTCAGGTGTAGAGTAGTTTATTAATATTAATATTCGTCATATTTGACCAGAAAGCCAGTCGTGACGCACAGTGTGACTGTAAACCGACTGGTCGTGGGTTCAATCCCCACTCCAATTTAAATATTTAAAATTTATATTTCCATTTTTTCGCGCTGGTGTCGAGGCAATCGGCGGCGTTTGGTTCCTCTCCTCAACACGCAACGCCTCCAGAATTGAGTGAAAAATAAGGAACGGAGTGTCTTAATACTAGGTTCCCTGTGTCTACTCTGCTGTGTGATACACCGTGAAACTGATTAATTTGTATATTTGACCAGGTATCCCTAACCCTAAGCCAAGAGATCCGGCGCCTCTCGGCCCTCGTGGACGAGTACGAGGCGTCGTCGGCGTTCCGCGCGGAGCGGGGCGCGCTGGAGCACTACAAGCGCGCGCTGCACCGCCACGTGGAGGCGGGGCTTGGCGAGCGGCTCAAAAAGCGACTGTCATCCGACATCGGCCTCGAGATGGACGAGGCGCAAAAGGAAATGGCGGGTACGTACCATCTTAGTTAAGCAACACTCATTCCAATAAAATAGAGATTGATAGATACACAAATTACATTTTCTTTTCAAATTCTAGATTAAAAAAAATACAACTGACAAAATAAAAACAATTTCAGATCGAATGTACAATATTCTACCACCAAACAAGCGTGCAGCTGCTGCCGGATGCATCATCCCCCACCAGCAGCCCTTCGAAGTGCTCTACCGTCTTAACTGTGACAACCTCTGTGCCGACTTCCAGGAGGACCTGTCGTTTCGGTTCAGTTACGGAATCACGGCCCTCATACAAAGATTCCAAGGACGAAACACTAATAAAATTGCGTTGAAAAATCCACCTACTATTACACAGGTTAGTGATGTATTTTGTGTTTTTTGTGTAATAGTTGTGCTTTGATACTATTTGGTGATATACTTAGCCTACTGTAATTATCAATACATAAACTTCATTTTTTTATTTCTAGATTCCACCATCACTAGGACCAGCAGCGCCCTCACTGGAGGTGTCTCGTGGTGGTGGTGTAGGGGTGGGTGGTGTGGGGCTTAGCGCAGAAGAGTGGGGAATGATATCCAAGTTTGCACTTGGAGCTGTCACATCACAGGGTACTATGGGTGGTCTGCTGTTGTCTGGACTGGTGAGAATTTTCTTTTTTTTTATAATTTCTAGATTTCGCCGTCTCTAGGTTCAGCAGCCCTCTTCCAGAAACTGTCTCGTAGGGGTGTGAGGAGGCCCAAATTAATGGAATATCTTATGTATAGTACTGTTGACAAACCATGACCATCCTGAAGTTAGCTGTAGATGGCTGCAAAAATTATATTTTAGGATATTTTTTCTTTCGGAGTTTTCTTCCCAATGCGCAAAAGTTGAGATTGCCTATGCTATTTTATAATTAGTTTAAGTTATTTTTTAGTGCATGTCTTCTTTATGCACGGAACAGATCCGGAGTGTAATCGGATTATATAAAGCATCTTCATGCTTTTTCCCTCAGGGGAGACGGAGGGGGGAGGGAATGTTTATGCTAAGATATTCGGTTCCCCTGTTTTCGCCGAATTTTCGAGATATTGCGTGTTGAGAGGCAGCACTCAACGCCTTTGCCTTGAAACTAAAACGAGAAAATGAAAATATTAAAATAAGTTATACCCCCGAGTGAAAATCGAACATACAATCGTGTTTACGCTGTATCACTGCGCCACGTCGGCATGTGGCATGTAATGAAATTTGTTTTTTTTTTCTTCGATGATGGTGTACAGACGAAGTATAGTGTCTACCCAACAGTTTATAAATCTGAAATGTATGAAAAGTAATCATGAATGAATGGATGAAATTGACATAAAACACTCCCAATTATCTCTGTTTAACATGTTAACTGCCGGAATGTGTAATTTGAAAAAAAAAAGTTTCCAAAAAAACGTCTAATACCATAACAACAAAAAAGCTTACATAATGTTGTATATGGATTTTTTTGCAAGTTTATGACCTCAGATATATTACAGAACAATAATTTAAATGTTCAAACACATTTCTAACATATAATAAATATATAAATATTTTCAGCTTCTAAAAACAGTAGGATGGCGTGTGGTAATAGCAACTGCTCTAGTATACGGCGCACTATACGCCTACGAGCGTTGTACGTGGACGTCTAAAGCCCAGGAAAGATTGTTCAAGAGGCAGTATGTGGCGCACGCGGGTAGGAAATTAAGACTTATAGTGGATCTCACCTCCGCAAATTGTAGCCATCAAGTGCAGCAGTGAGTATCTCATATATATATATAAGGAAATATATCATTAGAAAACATATAAACAATAGTATATAAATATTATAAACATAGTGGGATTCGAACCCGCGCTTCTTATTTGCCTTTCAACTTCTCTGAACACTTAGTGTGCTTTATATTTCGTAACTTTTATAATATTTCCCTAAGTTGGTTGTTTAAATGATTTTGACTTTCTATAAAAAGTACAAAGAATGCCTTGTTACTTAATTTTTTTTAACTTGAACATAATTCTAATTTTTAACAAATTTTTTTTGTAATTTCTAACCTTAAATTGTCTTGAATGTTTCTATTATACATAATATTTTACAGGGAGCTATCAACAATGTTCGCTCGCCTCTGTCGCCTCGTAGACGAGGCCACCACTGAAATGGATACTGAACTAACAGAAGTGCGAGAGGCCATCAAAATGTTAGATGAGGCGTCCACCTCCGCTAAGAAATTAAGGAATAAGGCGAACTACTTATGGCACGAGCTGGAGCTGTTTGATGATGCCTTTTTAAAGAATTAGAAGATTTATTTGTAGGGTAAGTTGATTAAGACTTTTTTTCTAAAGGCTAGTTAATATTTGGGCTCTGTCTGGCTCAATCTCTAGTCTTGTAATGTATTTTTATATTGTTTGATCTTTTCAGAAATGTAGCGGCATTATGACCAGACCAAGTCTCAGTGCATTTCATTGATACACAGAAGGCGGCAGATGATAAAATACTTTATTAGTTTTCTTATTTTTAGTAGTATTTTTAATCAAGATCCTTTTTTATTATCAAATATTAATTTTATCTATGTTTTGACACCAGTAGAAGAACCTTTAGAAGTATACAAAAATTTCCAAATATAGAATATTAATAAAATGACAATGGAACTTAAGAAATTTATATTATTTACTAAAAAAAATGATTTGGTTATAAATGCTACCACTACTGATACTCAAGACCTTATGTGCATGACTTGTTTAATTTCACTGTAATTGTTATTTTGGAATTTTGTTGAGTAATTTTATATGTAATTATAGATTGTTAAAATCTTGCCAATATATTATGTTGAAAATTTTAAAATATTAATTATTATCAGACAATTAATGTATTTATAGAAGGAAACGAAAAAATCCGATCATGATAATATAATGACATAAATCACTTTTTATTGAATTCTAAGTGATATAATACAATAGTATAAGACAGATAATAAATCAAAGCTATGCTATTGCTTACAAAAAATTTCGTCCGTTTATAGTTATTTATAAATAATGCATAAAAATATTGACTGGTTTTCGTGGAAATCATAAATAATATAAATATAATCCATCATAAAATAAAAGAAATTAAATCATTTAATTATTTTTAGTCTATGATAAAATTAAAATCTATAATTACATAATTATATAATTTATTTTATATCTGCTAGTACCGAATAGTATTATGACATGAGACTGGTCTGTAAAGCTTCGAATATCTTCGAGGATTAAATGTCTTTATGTAACCGTGTAGTATCAAAGTTCGATTTCCCGGTTGGTGCAAGAGATTTTATGACCTTGATGACCTTAGTACGACCAAGGTCAAATTGTACATTACTCATGTATAGAATATATTATTATGTATGTAAATTAATTTTGTTGTTGTTTCCATTTTTTATTAACACTTTTTATGTTTTGTTTTAATGAAATCACGTGACGACTTTGTGGATAACTTTGCAAAGTTTGTTCTTTTTTTTTAAAGTCAGAAGAACGGGTTAGTTAGAAAATGTTATTATTTAAACCAATTTAGTGATATTTAAGTTTCAATATGTCCACACTAGTGTTTTGTATGAATATGCTGTTTATTTTTTGGTTTTGTGAAACTGGAAGGCATGGAATTGTTTTCAATGCAAATGTTACGTTATTTTAATTTTTAAACGAATTAAATGGTGTGGGGCCATTCATAAATTAGGTTGTGCGAATTCTACATATATTTTTTTGATCACATTTGTGGAAACCCCTACTTAGTGCGACGTCACATGTTTTACACGTAGAAATTTTTGAACGCAATAACTTATTAAAATAAAAGGAATTATCATGAAAATAAATTTATTTATTTATATTTTAAAGTGTGATGTCACGAAATTCAGGAGCGCTCCCCCGTCCTTGTCACAAATGTCCCATTTCATTGATGACATGGGACATCAATTTACACTTTAGTTGACTAAATAAAATGATGTCATATTTTATTAATTTATGGATGGCTTCTATGAAATATATTTGTTCTACTTTACAGCCCTCATTAATAAATAATATACGGCACAAATGAAATCAATTCTTCGCTCCGAACTTTAAGAGTGCTATTTTTTACATGTTCTAAGCTAAGTTACCAGCGCTTATATGTGATTAATTTTTAAAAATTTACACGTAAAATAATTCGTATTATTTTATATTAAAAAAAATTAAGCATCTTATCACTGTTATATTATTATTAACCTGTTGAAATTATAACTAAAATGGCGGCTAAATGTCTGTCAACTATGTACGATGAAAAGTGTTACAAAATTTGTATTGTAGTTGGAAAAGTCTAAATTTCATTTAGTTTTTATTGAAGTATGTATGTGCATAATTTGCTTTATTAGATTTGGCTTGCGATTTTTGTGCATTAGATAACTACATGACAGAATGTAGGTTCGATTTCTTATTGATGTAATTAACGTCGCGTCGTCCTATGTGAAATATAACATTTATTAAAGTTTCCGTAAAATTTTATAGTTGCATAAATTGTTGTTGATAAAAGGAATTTTTATATAACACATTTAAATGTGTCTCCTTGAAAAATATTATTAGTTTGTACTGGATTCATTTGAAACGAACAAAATAACTTAATGATATACTTAATATCTCTAATAATTAAAAAAATCATGAATATGGCGACGAATTATTTAAATAGTAAAAAAAATTGTTAAAGGTACAAAGTACTATGTTATGTTCATGTCGAATATATGGTTATTAAGTAGAGAATGAATGTAAAAGTACATTTCAGTTAATATTAACGCGAAATATATTTTTTATTTAAAATGTATGGCGATGACGTCACTCATGTCAATACCATATATTTTGAGTTTAATATTGTTACTGAAAATTGTACGAATATTGCTTATAATGCTGTGTTTGGGTTACTTCGGATGTGTTAAAATAATTCTAGATAATAATTATTGTTTTAATCAAATTTTAACAAATGCCAGATAAGGTTTTGTTATTTTATCCAATAGATATATTATAGGTTCGTCGGCCGAGACTCGTAGGAGAATAAAATGTTATTACATTGTATGGTATCTTTCGAGTAAGTTAACAAAAACTTATACAGCGGATAGTCTTTTTATATTGTAAAAATATAAATAACTTATCAATAGACTATATAATTATGTAAGTGATAAATATTGTAACTGTTCACGTCCGATGTCAATCCGCACACAGCAATAACAAACGTTTAGATAGATTTTGTTGTCAAATGTATGTAATTAGTTGCGAATTAGGCGAATTTTCGTATGTAAATAAAAGATTTCTTTATATATAATGGTGTTTTATTAGTAAATATAAAATATATTTGTCGGAGACTCAGGTGATTGGGACCGGAGCTTGTTCCGATCCCACC